>JAODAL010014874.1:0-85870 GCA_025379985.1 Phyllomedusa bahiana | reverse complement strand
TTTAAGAAAAACCCCGAGAAATTGCCCCCCCCACAAAAATCGCTGTATAAAAATCAGTTCTTCAGTAAGAGCTATTACAAGCAGCCGCGGCAGCACCTTCCCTAGTCAGTCCCGTGAGAGGAGTGTGAGCCCCCATCGTCGCACTCCGGACTTATATAGTGCGGTTTGACGTCACAGAATCCCGCCGGCCTCTGATTGGCTTCATCTCTGCACATGTAAATGCAGCTATGCCCTTCTTCCCCCAGAGTTGTTTTGCCCATGTAACGCCATGTGCTCGCAGCCATTTTATCAATCACAAGCACACTTCGTTCACCAGAAGTCTCCCAAACTTCGACTTCGTTCAGAACCGAAGTTTTCCTAAAATTCTAAACGAATTCCACTTCGTTAGAGTCAATTCGCCCATCTCTATTTGTAGCGTGTTACAAGGGCGTGTTTTTTACGCTACACAACAAGAGGAAAACTTGTAATTAACCTTCGCTTGTAAATTATGCTACAGGAAAAATTTATTTTTTTGCCGGTGAAATAAACGGTTTCTTTTAGTCACCACAGCAGCAGAACAATGCTTAATTAACCCCTGGATGTAAATTGCGCAAAAGAATTGAGCAACCGAAAAACTACGAGCTTTGGTAGCGTGTTACAATGGCGTGTTTTTTACTCTACACAACAAGAGGAAAACTTGTAATTAACCTTCGCTTGTGAATTATGCTACAGGAGAATATTTTTTTTTGGCGGTGAAATAATAGGTTTCTTTAGCACCACAACAGCAGAACCCCTGGATGTAAATTGCGCAAAAAAAATTGAGCAGCCCAAAAATGAAGTGGTATTTGTATTGTAAAATGCTGTTTTTTTTAAATGAATACAACAGGAACAGGCTTAGATCCCCTTGGATATTCAATGTTGCTGTGAGTAGACAGCATTAAAATGTTATGCAGCTGACACTGGACACACACTGGACTTCAGATCCAATTCCCCCAAAAAATCAGAAATAGAACGATAAGAGAAGCAGTCCCCTCAGACAAGCTGAGACACCCCCCAAAAATCGCTTAATAAAAATGAGTTCTTTAGTATCAGCTATTATAAAGCAGCCCTTTTCTAATCAGTACAGTGAGAGCGGTATGGAGCTCCCAGCGTAGAGCCCGGAAATTATATAATGCGGTGGGGGATCACAGAATCCCGCCGGTCTCTGATTGGCTTCATCTCTGCATATGTCATGTAGGCTATGCCCTTCTTCCTCCCAGAGTTCTTTGCCCCATGTAACGCCATGTGCTTCGCAGCCATTTTATCAAACAAAAGCACACTTCGTTCACCCGAAGTACCCCAAAGTTCGACTTCGTTCCGAACCGAAGTTTTCCTGAAATTCTAAACGAATTCCACTTCGTTAGAATCGATTCACCCATCTCTAGTTATTTCTACGTAAGAGTAAGAATATGATTTACATGTGAAATCACCTCTCACGACACATGAAACTGTCTGCTCACTTTGTGACATTACCCACACCTGGATTATGGAAAGTTTTTGTTTATACAGTATATGGTAGCTTTGGTGAATTCTGTATGTGATAGTATTGTTTAATGGTTTTTTCATGCATTTTTTTGTGCAAAAACAGTAGCATTTTTATTCAAAATTCAACAAACGTTTAGGGCCACATGTATGAAAGCTGTGCAGGTCTAAAACTCGCTTTATTGCCCATCGCAACCAATCAGAGCGCCCCTTTCATTTCTCCAAAGCACTAAATTAAATTTCTCCAAAGCAATATATTAAATGCTCTGATTGGTTTCTATGGGCAACAAAAAAAGTCTTAGACCAAGACAGTTTTCATACATGTGGCCCATAGTATGAGATTTTTTCAGCATTTTTTCCATAGGCTTCTAGAAATAAAAGATACATGTTATAAGTGTAACAAAATAAAAGAAAATCCTTAAGACGGGTAGTCACGGTGTCTTCTTTGTGCAGGGTTTTAAGAACAAAGGGAAACAGAAAGGGGAAGGGAAAGATAAAGGTACTCTCTATGTGGGATATTATATATAACCTCTGAAAATTCCCAACTTGTAGCTGATTCACTCATCTAGTATGGTTGTGCAAGGATAGGCAGTGCTTTAGGATGCTCCTGTTGCCGCTCCACATGCTATCGTAACCACTGCAATGGAGGAGCGTGTATATACCATTTTTTAGGGAATCATTGGGGCAACTTGTTCAGATTCCAGAAAACACATAAAAGAGCCAAGTAGAGTTAAAGTGTTTAATTACACAAAATGCATAATTGTTTTATAAAACAGTTCTTTTAAAGATTCCATATGGGTGAAGAGTTGTGATTCAGAACCAGTGGGTTCCATTTATGTGTTTTCTAGGATACGAAAATTATGTTTTCGGCCTTCCCTTAAATTTGTACTTGAAAAGCCATGTAATTTTTCCAATATTAAAAAAATCCACAAAAAGGAGAAGAGGAGGAGAAGACCTAAGGCTCAAGAGAAGAACTATCGCTGGAGCAGTCATAATAATACCAAAGAGATGAGAGTGCCTGGCAGTGCAAACTCTGTCCTTCTCCATTCATAATCAGCATCCAGGAGTCTACACTACCAGGCCTCCTGATGCTGCAGACAGTGAAGATATCCTTGGTTCCACACCTGACTATTTTTATTTTTATTTATTTCTCCAACAGAGGCCACATTTAAATATAGAGGATGGAGTAGAATTGGTATTCTATGCCACTTTGTAAATAATCCAGTGTTTTTTTAATCTGAAATACATCTTCTAACCAAAGTTACATAAAAAAGAAATAAAAATAACAATTGATCTAACAATTGATCTTATTGAGCTGAAACACTAATGATGTTTTATTGATTGCTGAAACTATCTGTTAGATACACCTGCCACATGTCCCAGATTTATTGCAAATAGCGCAAATGCCGAAAAATCCCTGTTTTTCTAAACAAGATTAGGGTTTGGGGCTTTTCATTGTGTCTACAACATAAATACTCCAAGTAATTTGTTTTAAGTTATGAGTCACTGGGTATTGGAAGGAATTTTTTGAAATTTTGAATTCCACATTCTGATATTCTATAACATTAATACTAGGTTTTTCAGGAAAAACATGTTTTTGAATGCTTGAAATTGGTAACAACTACATTATTGTACAACTAGATAACTAATAGATTTGTACTAGATGGGAATAAGGCCACTATCTGTAGAGATGATAAACTGGTTGATCACTTTAAAAAAAGTATATAATTAGAGATGGGCGAATCGATTCTAATGAAGAGGAATTCGTTAAGAATTTCAGGAAAACTTCGGTTCTGAAAGAAGTCGAAGTTTGGGGTACTTTGGTGAACGAAGGTGCTTTTCTTGATAAATGGCTGCGAGGGAATGGGTTACATGGGCAAAGAACTTGGGAGGAAGAAGAACATTAGCCTGCATGACATGTGCAGAGATGAAGCCAATAGAGACCCGGCGGGATTCTATGACGTCACCGCACTATATAAGTTGGGCGCAAGCTGGGAGCTCAAAATCCTCTCACTGTAAATGATCAGGGAAGGTGCTTTCTGCGACTGATTGTGATGGGTCTTACTGAAGAACTGATTTTTATACAGCGATTTTTGTGGGGTGTCTCAGCTTTGTCTCAGGACTGCTTCTCTTAATGTTTTTTTTGATTTTGTGGGGGTTTGGGTCTGAAGTCCATGCAGCTGTATATACTTTTAAATGTATCTGTCACAGCACATTGAAAATCCCAAGGGGGATCTAAGAGTTTTGTTGTTTCATTTAAAAAAAAAACAGCGTTTTTTTAAAAAATAAATACCACTTTTTTTGGCTGCTAATTTTTTTGGGCAATTTTTTCATCCAGGGGTTTAATTTTAAACGTTGTTTTTCTGCTGTGGGGACTCAAGAAACCTTTTTTTTACCCCCAAAAAATAAATTTTCCTGTACATTTTTCCAAACGAAGGTTAATTACAATTTTTTTTTTTTGTTTGTTTGGTAAAAAATAGCCATTGTAACACGCTTCAAAGCTAGTAGTTTTTTGGGTTTTTCTCAATTTTTGGAATTTAATCCCGGGGGTTAATTTAACGTTGTTTTTCTGTGTGGAGACTCCAAGGAAACCGTCTTTTTAACCCAAAAAATAAATTTTCTCTTGCCCATTCACAAGCGAAGGTTAAATTTCAATTTTTTTTCTTGTTGTGAGAGAAAAACAAACCATTGTAACCGTTACAAAGCGTAGTTTGTGGGGTGCTCAATTCTTTTGCGCAATTTAAAATTAAGGTTTTTTAACCTTAAAAATATTTTTTTGGTTTGTTATTTTTTTAAAAGTAAAAAAAAAAGAAAAATTTCTTTTTTTCCCAAACCCCCCACAGAAGAAATTCTGTCTTTTTTTCATTTGAAGGTTAAATTTAAGCCTGTTTTCTGCTTTCACATCAGTAAAATACACAGAGTTTTTTAAAAAAAGGCACATACATGTCAATTTTTTTTCCCGGCCTTTGTGGAGCCAGTTTATGTCCAGGGTTACCCCAAGCTTGTTTTGTGGGTTCATTTGGAGTCAAAAACGGGTGTGTATTTTATTAACAGATATTTCATTAAAAAAAGTGTTGTACATTTTAGAAAAACAGTATTCAGGGGCGAGAGGGGGCAGGTTCCCCCCCTTCCCTCGAGGGCAGTGGTACAAACATTCTGGAGTGCCCAGGTGCAGCACAGAAAGGGGACGTTGCAGCAGGGGTCACTCGGTGAGGCCACAACTGCCGGGTGTAAATCTACGGGCCGGTGTGAATTAGGAAACCCAAGGGTTCTTGATTGGTTGACTAGGTTCCATTTCCTCCAATGACATCTGAAAACCCCCACCTAGAGTCGGTGGGAAGCCCAGTTTTAAAAACCCCTTTTGTGGGGGAGGGGGTCAGGGCCCTCACCTGTCCTCAACCCGCCTCTGTCCCACCCGGGGTTCCCTCGCCAGAGATCTATTATAGCAGGATGAAAATTTGAGGAGGGCGTCAGAGCTACTTGGCAGCAAAGAAAAGGGGCCAATATCCCCTGCTTTTGCAGTAGGGGGAAAGTATAGTTTGGAGAGTGGCATGGGAGGTCATGTTGTGGGGGTCGCCTCTGCTTTTCCCAGACCGGTGATGGGGACAGCAGTCATAAAACAAAAAATTGGATGATGTAGCCGACCGCATTTGGGGAGCCGGGTGAAGAAAGGGGTTCTCATCGTCAGGAGAAGGGGTGTCAGCTTGGGTCGGCGCGGCGCGCCGAAAGGGGTTTTGGTGGGCCTTTAGTCGAGGGTAGCGCAGTGTGGGGTCAGGGTAAAAAAACCCGCTTCGAGGTAAAGAAGTAGCGCACGGGGGGCTCAGGGGGCAGCGGCGGTAGTAATCATCAGTGGGGAGCGTTGGCGGTAAAATCAGTAAACGGCCGGTGTGGCAGTTCTTGCAAAGACCCCGGAGGACCCAAATTGGGTTATGTAGAATTTGTGGGGAAGAAATTTGAAGCGTGGCCAGGGGCTAACGTTGGCACCATGGGCCCTGCCAACACATGCAGCGTCACCATCCGGGGGGGGCCTGGGGAATTTGCCCCAGATGGGGGTGGTCCATCCTCCCGCTGCAGCAACGGCAGAGCAGCGGCCTTTGGCCGCATGCCATTGCAGCCAGTAAAGGCCCCACCCCTCTGCAAAGGGAGTGTTCTTTTTGAATCATCTCCCACCCAGATGCTCCTGTTTCCTGGGTACTCATGGGGGCTGCATGTTCGCGAGGCGATTGCAAAAGAACTACAGTATGCGTCCAACCTCCTAAGGTGCGCAGGGGACCGTGCTCCTGTCCAATTTGGGTTTGGTACTGCAGTCCCTCCCTTTCCCAAAATGGTGGACTCTCCCACCGTTTGAGAAAAAATGGCCCCCACAAGTACTGCTCCTCATTTCCCCTGTTAGGGAAAAAGGGGGTGTCACCAGTTTAAAACCTGGTTGCCTGCGAACGAAGCCCAAAACCAGGGGAGGAACAGCTCCGGGGTAATGCAGAAAAGGGAAACCCATGGTGGTTTTCTTTCCGCCCCAAATGAAAATTGGGAAACCCGGGTGAAGGCAATGGGGAGAAAACATGGTGTCCGCGCTGCCCCGAGGAGGGATGGTTCTTTGGGGGCCCTGCTTTGGGGCATGTTTTCCCAATTTTTGGGGGGGAAAAAAAGGTTTTCCAGAGCCCCTTCCCACCGATCTTAAGAAGTTTCGGGGAAAAATGGCTGAAACTGTGCAGGGAAATTAAATTTAATTCCTTTTAAAAACCCGGGGAAAAAACCCCCCCTCGATTTTGGCAGCGGCCCGGGAAGGGCCCCCCCAAACCCCATTTGGGTTTTTGCGAGGGTTTTTCCCAAAACCGGGGTTGGGAAATTTTCCAAGCTGCACTTTGTTAAAAAGGGAATGTATGAACAGAGAAAGGGCCCTTTTAAAGATTTTTTGATGACCCCAGGGGGGACGGATTTTAATCCCTGTGTAACTTTGTTTGTCACCCCAGTGGCAGCTCATGCCTGCCCACCGGGTCGTTTGTTGGGGGGCCTTTTGGGGGGAGGTTTTTGTTTTTGTCAGTCGCCGGGGATCGGGTTTGTTTTTTAAAATTCTTTTCCACTGTTTTCACGTCCTGGAACAGATGCTGAAAAAATTTTGTTGGGCAGGGGGGACTGGAGACGGTGGCAAACTAGGGGTTGAGGGGTATTACTTTTGGGCAAATGGGACATGGGTTTCGATAGTCGTTTATTTGGAAAACCAACGTTTTAAGGGGTTTTTCGATATTTCGATCATTTTCCGAGGGGGCCTTTTAAAAATTCTAGGGGGAGAGAAACAAAAAAAACCTTTCATTCTTAACCCAAACGGGCGGGGAAAGAAGTTTGGAAAATTTTTAAACCAGCCAAAACAGTTAAAAAGGGGTTGGCCTCCCTACATCTTGGGCACAAACTTAGGCTAAAAAACCCCAACAGAAAAAAATTCAACATCATTCCCCTTTCCCGGCCCTTGTACCACAGCTACCCCCTTTTAAACCCTTTCCCATAAACCCCAAAAAAAAAAAGGGGCCAGAAGGCCAGTTGAAAATAAACCATCTTTTTTTACTTAAAAACCGGGGGAAAATTGGGAATATCCCTTTTCCGGGAAAAGGCGCAATGACCCCCAAAAACCCCAAAAATGCCCCCAAAAATTTAAAAGTCCCGGAAAAAAAAGGAAATTTTTTTTTTTCAACCACCCATTTTATTTTTCACTGGACATTGTTTTTTTTACCTGTCGGGGGCCACAAGCTTTGGCCCCAAAACCCTGAGGGCCCCCACAATTTAAAAAAGTCCCGGGAAAAAAAAGGGGGGGCCGGGGAAGCAAAAACCTTTGGGCCCACGGCCCTGCGTCAAAAAATTCCCAGGGGTCACCTTTTCCGGGGGGGCCTGGGAGAAACGTGGGCTAGTTTGTGATTGGGGCCCCATCCGGGCCGAACCGGGGGAAAAAACGGGCGGCAGGGGGGCCGGTGGAATCCCTTTGAGTTGCACCCGGGTCAAAGGGCATCCCCCAAACCCTCTGCAGAAGGTAGCTGTTTTCTTTGACTTCCATCTCCCTTTCCCAAGATGCCCCGGGGCCCCTCGAACTCTTGGCCCCCACCCAGTCGTTCAGGGGAGGCGATTGAAAAAAGGGGGGAAACAGTATGGCCCAAAACCTTTTCTAAGGTGCAGCAGCTGCCGACCCTTCCTGCCCAAAATTTGGGTTGGTACGCAGCCCCCCTTCCTTTTTCCAAAATGGTGGGGGACTTTGAAACCTTAAAGAGAACAAAATGGCTTGGGGCCGAGTCGAGATGGAGGGGTTTCCCAACCCCGAAAATTTTTTTTTCCCAAAAAGGGGTTTTGGGTTTAACCCACTTAAATAAATATGTAAAAACAGAAAGGGGGGCCAAAGTCCTTAAAGCTTATCGGTTTGTTTCATGGTGTTGGCTGCGCGGACGTCTGGGGTTTTGAAAACTACGGTCAGGGGCCCGGTCCCGGGCCCTTAAAAAAGGGGCCAAACGGGGTTGGGGGGGAATGTGTTTTCCTGCCGGGGACCAAAAAAAAAAATTTTGGGGGAAAGGGAGACGCCGCTTTCCCCTAAACTTTGGGTCAAAATGCGGGCTCCTGCGCCAAGGGTTTTAAAAATCCTCAAATTTTCCACCCCCAAAAACCAAATCTCACCCCTCCCCCAAGTACGGGGCTCCTCAAAAACCCCACATGTGTAGGGCAAGCGTGTCAGGGAAAGGTTTTCACCCCCGGGTTTGGGGGACTCGGGGGAAAAAGGGGTTCACCAGGGGAGGAACGGATCCGCGTCTTTTCCCGCAAAAAATTGATGTGGGGGCTTTCCCCGCGCCAAACTGAAAAAATCGGAACCCTGGTGACAAAAATGGGAGGAACTGGGTCCGCGCTGCCCCGAGGGGGGATGGCCCCATGGCCCTGCAGGGCGCATGGTGTTAAATCTGGTTGGGAAAAGGTTCCTGAAGTCTTCCCCCTGATCTTCAGAAGATTCTGAAAATGGGGGGGAAATGTGCTTGCATTTATCCATTGTACAAACCAGGAACACCTCTTGAGTTGAAGCGGAAAAACGGGCCTCCCCCAAAAACTCTGATATGCGATGTTTCCCCCCCTTTTGGAACCCAGCCTGCACATGTGGAAAAAACTGTATGAACGAGAAAGGCCATTAACAATTTTTGTGTCGGGGGGACGGGGTACCCTGTGTAACTTTGGTAAAAACCAGTGGCAGTATGCGGGGCATGCCGTTTTTTGAGGCCATTCGAGGAGGCCCAAGTTATTTGCAGTCGCCAGGAAATCGGGACGAAAAAAATCTTTTCCACTGCTTTGTCCTTGAAAGAGCTGAAAAATCTGTTGGGCGGGGGACTGGAGAGTTGGCGTCATCTCGCGGCCACTGAGTCCGGGGGGAATGAAATTGGGAGGGGAGGAGGGGCATTGGGCAGAAGCATTGTCTGGTAAAAATGAGTGGATTTTCTACCCAGGTGCAAGAAGAGGGGAGGGGAGCAGCGGAGGAGGTAGATGGGATGAGGAAGACGAGGCAGTTGACCCGCAAGCACCGTGCGGGAAAAAGTGGAGATGGAGGCAGGGAGCCCCCGGGTCACTTGTGAGTCCCCAGCAGCTGTTTGCCTGGCTAGTGACAGCCGAATAGTCAGCACCCGGAGGGGATGTTTGGCCTTCCACCCTTTTTGGCCCTCACTACCGGTCCAAAATGGGACCCTTTTTCCCACCTTTTGAGAGGGAGGAAAAAACTAAAAATTTCTATAGGGAAACTCCCGTAGTTTGGCGCTGCTATGGCGGGGGCGTTTCCCCTCCCCTGACAGGTCTGACCGGGGGGTTCTTCAGTTCCGTATTACTGCCGTGGCTGCTGGGGGAAGGTGGGGGGGGGGCAGGCAGGACCAGTCTCAGCAGCAACTAAGTCTGGGCACTATGAAGCGCTTCCTTCACCCAAACCCTAGTGAGGAGGGCAGCACCCGCGCAGCAGCGGGAGGACCGGAGCAGCCCTGAAAAACCAAAGGTGGTGGGGCCTACTTGGACAGCTCTCTGACACCCAGTTAGAAGATCCACTGGACTACTGGGCAGCCAAACTGGATGTGTGGCCCAACTTGCCGAGGTTTGCAGTGGAGAAGCTGTCCTCCCCGGGCCCCGTAGTGGTGGCATCAGAGCGGGTGTTCAGTGAGGCGGGGGCCATCGTTCCCCCGGGGAGGACCGCTTGTCCACAGGAAATTTGTGGAAGACTGACCTTTGTCAAGATAAAATAAGGCGTGGATCGGCCAGGATTTCCACACACCAATGCCTTAGGCGTCGGGTCTGGGTTCAAACTACCTGCCTCACCCAAACTATTCTGATGCCGCCAACCCGCCTGATGCCACACAATTCTGCTGAAGTTTCTCCATTCTGCCTACCCCATCTTTACCAGGGACTGGTATTGCCACCCCCCTCAACAGTTTGTCATTGTGCCCCCTCTATGACCTCATGTGCTGCTGCTGTTGCTGGTGCCGTGAATCCACACTGTGTCATTGGCCTCTCTACCCCCTGCTGCTGCTGGTTTTTGTGCTGTGGTCTCACACACTGTGTTTTTGTGCCACTTGTGGCTACTCCCGTTTTAGCCACCCCCAGAATGTCATTTTGCCACGCGACCTTTATTTGCTGCTGCTACCGTGACCTCCATTCTCTGTCATTGTGTCACTCTGTGGCCTACTCCTGTTTTTGCCACCGCCAGAATGTCATTGTCCCACTGCCTGACCTCATGCTGCTGCTGCCGTGCCCTCCACACTGTGCATTGTGAAATTTGTGGCCTACTACTGTTTTGCCACTTCCAGAATGTGATTGTTCCCCTGCCTGACCTCATTGCTGCTGCTGTGGCTGCTGTCGTGCCCTTCCTCTTTTCATTGTGCCACTTCTGTGGCCTACTCCTGTTTTAGCCCCCTCCAGAATGTCATTGTGCCATGCCCGACCTCATGCTTTCTGCTGTCGTGACCTCCACACTGTGTCTTTGTGCCACTCTGTGGCCTACTACTGTTTTGTCACCTTCAGAATGTCATTGTGCCATGTCTGACCTTCATGCTGCTGCTGTAACCCCCACACTGTGTCATTGTGCCCTCTGGGGGCCTACATCCTGTTTTTCCCACCCCCAAAGAAGGTTTTGTGCCACTCTTTTAACCCCTCATGCTGCTTTTGGCTGCTGCCGTAAACCTCCACACTCTGTCATTTAATATTGCCCCCCGAGGGCGTCAGCTTTTTTTTTTTCCCAGCTTTCGTGACATGACTTTTCAGGCAACTTTCCCCGCTTCAGTTTTTTGGTCAGTTTTGCCCTTTTTAAAGCCCCCGGGGGAAATTTTATAGTGAAGCGATTCTAAGAGGGGCCGGCAGCCCTTGTGGTTTGTTTTACTAAAACACAACATTGTATGAAGCCCAAAACCAAGCCCCTCTGCATATTTAAGGATGGCACAACGTTTAAGCAACCCCCCCGGCTCTGTGCAGCCTGGAAAAAAGGTGTTTTTTACGGGGATTCCCTCCCGAAGTAATTCGGGGCCCCAAAAACAAAAAATTTTTTCGGAAAAACCGGCGAAGTCACCGAAAAAATTTTTGGGGAAGTTTTTTTTTTTTTTTGGCCCCTTTATATATAATCTTACCCCTGTTTAGAGGGCCCAAAACCAAAAACCTTTTTGGGTGGTGCAAATTTAGGATGTTTGCAATAGAAAGAATAGAAAAACCCTCCCCGATGGTCCCCTTTTTCCGAGTGCCCTTTTTTTGACTTTCAAAACTACACCCTTTGGGAGTAAATTTTTTTCTGTTGGGAAAGTTTTGTAACTGGTCATCATGATTTTAATAGTTATCAAAGAAAACCCTATCAAAAGCCCCAAAAAATTAAAACATTGGGCAAAAGAAGTTTTATAAACAAAGGGGTATCTTTTTTAAAAAAGGGACCCTTTTAAAAAGGGGATTTTTATTCAAGTAGCAAATTTAAACCCGTCATTTTTTGAAGTTGGTAATAGGGAAAATTAACAAGCAAATGGATCTCAGTGACATTTATAAGGGCTAGACAACTAGGTCAGAACACAATTTAAAAAAAGAAAAGTTTGTGGGGCTTCTGCTTTTAAAGTTTTGGGGTCAAAATAAGGGCTTGGGCATCATCCCGGGGTTTTTTTGGAATCAGGGCCTCACATTATCAGAATTTTAGCATCAAAAGAGGGACCTGCACAAAATTAGGGAGGAAGTTTTTATGTTATGGCTAATCGATGTACAAACTACTATCATGACTATTAGCAACAGGAAATAAAGGAATAAGAATGATCTACATTCCGCAGTCAAATGAAGCTGTGGCCAATGAGTGAAGGTTTTTAATCTTTCTTGTTATAAGTGATGTGATGTCTTGGGAGAAGAGGTGAACATCATTAAGACCAAGGGGATTTATATAATTCAAAGAGGAAAGGAATGTGGATTAGTTAGGTATTCATGTCAATCCATTTTATTCTACTATTGTGTTAATAATAGATTCTGTCTCCCGTTAATTAACAGTAGACTCTAATCATTCTGCTGCATAAAGAAAACAGGCTGGTGTAAAGCATTCAGCATCAGTGCATAACACTCCTACTGTGAGCAAGCACGTTAAATATCCATTAGGCTAGTATTTCCATAGAAGCTGTTATAGTTGAATCTTTTAAAGTTATAAAGTAGTGGCAGAGACCCTGATCAAGGATATGTGTCACCCAACTTTTTCATTGCAGATGCTTTCCTAAATCACTGTTTTTTAGCAGTGGACTGTAGAACGAGTGCACCCTTGTAGTCTGATATTTTATGAGCTGTCATTCCTCCTTATCCACTTGTGAATGATAGCGTTTATATTTCTGTTAATGTAATGCTTGAGGGCTTGTTGCATTTTTACACTGTTTTCACTGGTTTAAGAGGATGGGACTGATTAATTAATTTAAATTTTTAAGGGGTTTGGAAAAAATGCACATCTGCCTTAATTTTCTGCATATTTTTTAAAATGCAGTTAAAAAAATTGAATTTTTTTTTTTTTCATTTTTTGGTATTAATAATAGTGAGAATACTGTACCATTTATTTTACAAACTTAATTTCTATTTCTTTAATGATTATTTTTAGGACACTGGACCACAGTTTGATTAACACAGCATACCAAAGCAATATCTCCTGGTTTTGTAAAACTGACAGGCAGTCTATTAATCACATAGCCATGTTTGGCCTAAGTGTCAGTAATACCCCTCCCCCTAACACATACACACTGCAGGACTGTCACTGGCAATTGTATAAAACATCAATATTCAACAGGGGCCCAGAAAATTACGGTTGCTAGACATCTGGCCTAGATTCACAGAGGAGCAACTGTTTTACATCCTCAGAATGTGGATACAGGTAAAATCTATTGCAGAGTAGGGAGCCCCTTTATGTAGCCCCATGTATTATTTTATACCTGTCAGTGTTAGGGCATGTACCCACGGCAAGGGTTTTCGGACTGTTTTTCAGCCGGTTTGCGGTTTTTCAGATTGCCTGAAAAGCCGGCCGAAAATTAGCACAATTGTGCTCTATGGAAAACCTGTGCAGCAGTCCCCACTGCACGGGTTTTCCGCCCGACGGTTTTTCCGCCCGCAGGCCGCTCAAAAAACAATGTTAATTCTTCCGTCCGAATATGAACACCTCAATGGGAGGGGGGAGGGCTGTTCTCCGCTCATCGCGGAGAAAAGCCGCCCCGCCCCCACTCCCCCCGCAGACGTCAGGACGGCCGCAAAACCAGAAAATACCGGTCAGGTAAACCGACCGGTATTTGTCCGCTGCCGTGGGGACGCAGGCTTAGGCTACTTCCACATGGCAGAGGACGGAATACTTGTTTGACTCTATTCAGAATTCGACCAGTATTGTACACTCAGTTTTCATTTTTTTGTATCGTTTTTTGTCCTGGTTTTTTGTTGTGGTTTTCAGATTTCGCCTGTCCCACCTGCAGTTTTCAAGTGAAATATAACAGATTTTAGAACACGTTCTAAATTTTTTGACATGGCTTTTGGATATGAAATCCAACCTCAGAAAATATGAGCTGTGTAGACTACAACTCAGATTTTCTATTGAGGTCTATGGGGATCATTTACATTTTGATTTTTGCAGATTCTAAATACAGAATCCACTTAAAAATCAGGCAGTAAATCACTGTCATGTAGACATAGTATTAATTTGAAGGAAACCTTCTTAGGCCCTTGCATTGGCAAATGTAAGGGCACTAACACAGACTAATATGTTAGCAGATGAGCCTCCATCATCAGAAACCACTTGGTTGTCACTGTGACTAGTGATTATGGCCTTTGAAGGGTTAAATAGTTGGCATCAGGAATTTCTTTGATCCAGGCTATTAGAGCTGGAGTCCAGGAAGCACAGATCTCACTATATTCTTCAAGTGATACCTGTGACAGCTTTTCTTGCTTTGCCTAAAAGGCATACTGGCAGGAATAAAACTTGTAAGTGGCTTCCATAAAAAGGCTTATCAGTAGGCACAAAGGGGTTTAACCCCTTAAAAACATATGGCGTACACTTACATTATTATGCCAGTAAGGAGAGAGTCTCTCCATACATGGTTTGTGCCAACTGTTTATTACAGCCGATACCTGTTGCTAACAGTAGGGATTGGAGCAGGCTCTGATCCCTGCTACTTAACCTTTTAGACAACACGGCAATTGCAGCTTCTAATTTAATGTGGAACGGTGCTGTAATTTGTTCCTCCATCTTATCAGCCTCCACAAAGACATTACAGGGTGTCAAGCAGTTACCATAGCAGCTGGAAGTCTAATGAAGGCTTCCATGGAAGACATGTTAATGCTTCTGTTACTACCTGCCCCAGGGAGGAAGTATTAGAGGCACCATTTTGGTGCACCCTTCTGCATTATCTATATCTATTATACATAATGCAGAAGGGTATACAAGCAATCAAGTACTCTTGTGGTCAAGCACCCTAGTGGGTTTACAAGTAAAAAAGTAGAAATAAAGAAAACATTTAATAAATAAAAGAAAAAATTTAAAATGCTCAAAATACAGCCCTTTTGCAATTTTACAAATGTAAAAAATAATAAAAATAAAAAGTTAACCATAATTAGTATCACTGCATCGTTAAAAGTTTGATCCATTTAAATATAATCTAATTTATCTCATGCGAATACATTTTTATCATAGAAGAAAAAAATTCTATATTTGCATAAAAAGTTATTAAAAAAGTCACATGCATCCTAAAATGGTATCAATGAAAACAACAATTAAGCTCACAAAAATTGTACTCACTCAGGTCCATTGGTGGAAAAACTTAAAAAGATTTTGATTGCAGAAAATTGCTTTGCGATATAAAGTTAAAAAACAGAGAAAGTACAAAAGCATAAGAAAAACCTTACTTATTTGGTATCACTGGAATTGTACCAACCTGCAGAATAACATGAAAGAGTATTTATTGTACACTATGCTGCAATATATTATATTATTAAAAGTTTAAAGCCATAATAAAAAAATAAAAGTTCAAAACACCCTTTTTCACATTATATAAAAAAGAAATACAATTAAAAAGGTACTGTTAGCGTATTTTTTATGGTGCTACCTGACACTGATGTACCTTAAAGTTGGAGTTCACCTCTAATTTCTTTGGATGTCTTCTGGACTCCTCGACTACTATTCATAATATCCGTCTCTTGAACTTGTCATTAACCCCTTAAAGATGCAGCCAGTTATGACCTCTGTGACAGAGCCCCATTTTTGAAATCTGACATGTATCACGCTATGTGGGAATAACTTTTGATATGCTTACCTATCCTTGTGAGTCAGAGAATGTGATTTTGTGACACATTGTGCTTTAAATTGAACCTGTCACATAGATTATGCCCCCCTTGCTGAGGACAGTACAAGCTAGTGACAGACATGCTGTTTCCAGCGCTGTGTCCCTTATTCTGTAAGATACTGTAGTTTTAGAGCAAATCAAATCTTATTCATGAGCAGGTGTTAGTCCCGCCCACCAAAAGTTAGCCCCTCCCACCTGGCAGTTATTCACATATTTCTGCCTATTCAAAGAAATAGGTTAATCAGTTGTGAGGGGGTGGGGCTAGCCTCAGGTGGGTGGGGTATGAAAAAAACGTCTCTTTTCATGACTCTTTTCTGGCTGAAAACTGCAGATTTGAGCACTAAATACTCTAAAACTACAGCATCTTACAGAACAAGGGACACAGTGCTGGAAACAGCATGTCTGACACTAGCTTGTACTGTCCTCAGAAAGGGGGGCATAAACTACATGACAGATTCCCTTTAAGTTAGTACTTAATTTATGTCCATACAATCCTTGTTTATTCATGAAAAAATTTAAATGTCATGAAAATTTGATAAAATTTGACAGTTAGTTCAAAAATTTCCACATATAACACATAGTTATACCACACAGAATAGTTTGAAACTAGCATTGACCATTTGTCTCCTGTATGTTGGCATCATTTCTTAAAAGTCTTTTTATTTTTTATGACATTAGTTGGCTTAGAAATTTAAGGCCACACGTATGAAAACTGTCTAGGTCTAAAACTCACTTTGTTGTCCATAGCAACCAACCATGGCACCGCTCTAATTTTTCCAGAGCACTATATGAAATGAAAAGGGCACTCTGATTGGTGGCTATGGGTAACAAAGTCAGTTTTAGACCTAGACAGTTTTTATACATGTGACACTTAGTAGTTATTTTTTACTTTTTCAAGAATATTGGCAACACAAATATTTTAGGGCTCAGTACAGTTCTGGCATAGCTTTGAGGTGCCTGTATGTTAAATAGCTTCATGAATGACAGCATCTAAAACATTGCACCCTTTAAAGTATTCCAAACGTTCAGGAAGTTTGAAACCCATTGGTGGTTTCACAGATTTTAAAGCAAAATGAAGATGAAATTTAAAAATGTCAGGTTTTTTTTGCAGATTTTTAAGGCCACATGTATGAAATCTGTCTAAGGGCAGTTTAAGGGCAGTGGAGGCGCCTGAAAGACTGGTGCAAGTCAAAGAAGTGAGCGTGGCTGGAAGAATTTTCATTGATGGTGGAGCTGGTGGAAGGTCCCGGCTGGCCAATTTGTCTTTAATTTTACCAATCAAACCTCCCCAAAATGCCGCTATGAGAGCTTTGTGATCCAGAGAGCCAGGTTAGCTCAGAGGACAGCGTGTGAAACTGTATAGCATACTGCACCACTGTAGAATCGCTTTGACATAGTAGTTAAGAGATGACGCGTCAGAGGAGATGTGCTAGACCTTACGGAGCGCATCCAAGAATAGCTGCAGGTTGGCCGTCAAGGGAGTGCCTTGCTCACAAAGGGGGAGTGGCCAAGGCCAAAGCTAATCACAAAGGCCACCTTGGCCTGGTCAGAGGGGAACTGGTGCACTATCATTTTGGGTGAATGGTAACCTTGTTTAGAAAACCACTACAACTCTTGCGGTTTCCATTGTAAAATTCTACTCAAATATTGGACTCAAATATACAGCGGCGAGTCCAAACCCAAATGTAGAATGGGGCTATACCAAATCTTGAAACTGAATACCCAATATAGTAAACACATTCTCAAGATCATTCTAAAACATAGCTTTCATTAACAACTTATAATACGATCAAAATATCCAAAACAACTAACCCTATATCTAAGAAAGAATTAAATACAAAAAAAATAAACCCTACCTAATACAGCAGGGTAACCGTCCCAACAAGGACAACTCCATTCAGGAACCTCTCTCCATAAATGTCTATCATTTCCCTGTAGTAGATGGGCAATATAGACATAAAGGAGAGAAAGATAAATACATACAATAACCACAGACCAGATAAATGATTAAGAATAACAAAGGTGGTTACAGACAATTACCATGTAGAACAGTATAATATGTCTGGATATCTAAACTTTGCAAAAGTAAACCAGCCACTAATGAATAAGTACCAGAAATATATTAAAAAAAGAACTCAGGTAGTATAAGAGCCACTTATATAGTAACACCACAAATAGGTTCAAAAACTTCAAAGTATTTCTCCCATAATCAATGGGTTCATCAGGGAGAACAAATGTAGTTAATGAGTAATGATGGATAATAAAGAATAAAACCCAAATAATGGCACATAGGTATCCAATAGTAAGACCTGACCCAAGGTCAAAAAACAGGATATCTCACCAGATACTCAGATAGAAATACAGGTAAAGATAGCAAGGATGTAGATAAATACCAAGGTAGGGTCAATAAAATGAGTCCCTATCAAACTCCCAGCAAATATTAGGGAATACAGCCAACTGTAGGAGACACCTCGTTTTATCTATGCAACTGCATTTCCTATCTGAGTTCATACTCTGTCTATCACACTTCACAGTAGGACGTGTCTCTGTGCGTTTAAACCATTAGCTGTTCTAACAAATCTGAGAGATAGTCTCTTCTAATACAAGAAACCATCCACTTACCTACAGCTTAGAATAGAGTTAGATTATAGAATTTCACTTCTTATTTAGTTAGAGAAAGTTTTAAGGATATCTACTGCGGTGTGCAGCTGCGGGGGGGAGGGGAGCAACAGGAGGAGAGGCATTTTAAAGGAAGAAATTTTGCAGCTCAGTGTGTTCTGTGATCTTCAATTGAAAAAGATTTGCTTTTAACACTTTTTTGGCCAGCAGACCTCTGGTAGGAGTTGAAATTGTCCATGTTTTTTCAGTTCTATTGCAATCAATGTGTGTCAGTGTTCCCAAAAACTGGTATAACTTATCCCTATAACTTTTAAATAGTTTTATTGAAGTCCGTGCGTCTGTTTGGCACATATAGCTCAGTTGCACACAAATTGTGTTATACATATTTCCTAGTAAATTGCTCCTGTAGTCAGTGGTGGCAAAACCCCCATATGTAATCCATATAACTTTTTAATACTTCTATTTCACTCGGTGTGTCTGGCACTAATCGTGCATTTGTACGATAGTTTGTTGAAAACTATCAACTGCTAGTCCTTCTGGGCAGTTGTAAATCTCAGGGACTGAAGGAAGAACACTGTTGATTTTGTTTTACGGTTCTTCCACCAGACCGCATTTCACAGATATTTGATAGAAACAATTCTGTTTCTAATCCTAGTTGGCTGTTGGAAATTAGTGGGATTTAAGAATAGCTGTGATTTGCCGTCTTTCAATAAGAGACTGTCAAAAACTCTTCCATACCTTTTACATTTTTATATTTCTGAACATGGAGCGAACTGCAGGTGGTAAGCGAGCAAAGAGGGGTGTAGGACATGGAGGTAGAGGTACGAGAGAAGGTGCTCCTTCCAGTGCTGGCGACAACACGCAAGCCAGCGGATCGTCGGTTGCAGGACCGTCAAGCCTGTCATCGCTGGGTCGGTGCCCTGTGAATCTCAGTAACGAACAGCGTCGCCAATCTGTTCTTCAGTGGTTAATGCAACCTGCATCCAGCAGTCTTACCTCCTCATCCTCCCAGTCACGGCCACAAATGTCATCATCATCATCGTCATGTGGGTCATGCGGGTTTTGGGGTCATGCTGCGGTCCAGGACAGAGATAGTCAATGTCCAGTTCAACTAAAATGGTGGTTCAAATACTCCTTTTTCAGGCACTTTTTAATCTGTGGGTCATGCAAGTTTTGGGGTCATACTGTGGTCCACGACAGGCATAGTCAATGTCCAGTTCAACTAAAATGGTGGTTCAAGGGCTACTTTCTTCCAGGACTTTTTAATCTGTGGGTCATGCGGGTTTGGGGGGTCATGCTGTGGTACAGGAGAGGTATAGTCAATGTCCAGTTCAACTAAAATGATGGTTCAAATAATACTGCCTTCTGGTACTTTTTAATTTGTGGGTCATGCAGGCTTAAGGGTCATGCTGTGGTACAAGACAGGGATAGTGAATAGTCTGTCAGTTTTTTTTTATGACTCTTGTTGCCTAATTGTCTTGCCTAAGATGTAGCATGTATCCAGTTTGTTGTTGTGGATGTTAATTCCAGCTTCTCCAGCCCTGTTTGGGTGTAAGAATGAAGCTGTTGTTCCTCTCCCATAGACTTTAATGGTCTTCGGCGATAATCTGTTATTGACTATCGGCATGATAATTGACGATATCGACTATCGATAGTTGACACAATCGCTCATCACTAATGCTAACTAAAAAAGAAGGAAAAGGAAAATCTAACATGGGTCAAGATTAAACAACAGATAATAAAGATGAAGATTAGATACATAGACAAGCTACTAGAATAAAAAAAAAACATACAAAAATAGAAATAGAGAAAAATGAACTATAACAAACACGGATAGAGAAATATATCAATAACGTATAATAGATGAACAGTAGTAAATTTTAATGGATAAAGGAAGCAAATTAAATATTCTCATTCAGACCCTGTGGGTTCACCAGTTTAAGCCAGAAAATCCACTGAGCCTCTCGTTTGGAGAATTCTTTTCTTGAAGTTCCCCCCACTCTGGAAAAAAATATACCCCTCCAACAGAAAAAACCCTAATCTTTTGGGTTTTGGGAAATGTGTTTTTCAAGCTTTTTTTCTTGAAAGGGAAAGGGGCCCCTTTTGTGATCAATGTCACAAATGTGCTCCAAGATATGGTGCTTCAGCTCTTGCCGTGTCTTGCCCACATAAGTAGGTGGACAATTGAATGAGCACTGATAGATCACCTCCTTGGTCTTACAGTTAGCAAATTCCAAAAATCTGAAAGATTTCCCAGTAGAAGTACAGATAAAGAATTTGATAACATGAATTAACTTGCAAGCCTTACAAGAACCACAGCAAAATGTACCATTAACCCTACACAGAAGATGAAAAAGATGGAGACGGCGATACAAAGCGACACTGCTGGCTCAGGTAAACCACTTGAAAAGTGATTTCTGTTCCAGCAGTAATGAACTGTTTTTCCCACGAAGCTAAAATGTGTACTTTCGTATGTTGTAGTGCAACATCCCCAGTACCCCCCTCGATCTTAAGGCATTAAAAATGCCGAGGAGCTTTGTAAGCACCAAAAATTTGGGATGCCCCTGTTTAAATATAGACGAACAGGACCGCTCAGTTTTTGGGGGAAAAGACCCAGTCTTCTGGCACACCCCGTTCATCGGGGTTCCATGCACCAGCAAATCCCAAATATTTCATCCCCTTCTGTATGTAATGGAAGGGTGATGGTCAACAAATTCAGCAACCAGTGGGTCCTGTGTGAGAATGGGCCAATATATTTGCAATATGTCTCTGATTTTATTACCTTGCTGTTCATTACCTTGATTTTATTATGGAGTAAAGATGTATGATCAAGGTTCCTGGTGTGTTGATACGCCTGACTAAGAACCCTCTTAGTGTAACCCCTTTCTCTAAATCTTGTCATGAGGTCTACTGCCTCACATTCAAACACCTTAGGGGACGAACAATTTCTCTTAATGCGGATGTACTGACCCTTGAGATTGCCTCTTCTCAGGGGGAGGGAAAGAAAACTTTCCCACCTAAGAAGGCTATTTTCAGCTACCATTTTAATGAATACAGAAGAATCCAAGTGATTAAAATGTCCAAAACTTAGAAAGGTAAAATATTTCTGCTGTAAACTTCAAGCCAATAGGATTGATGTTAAGTTTGTTTAAAAAGGAAGGATAACCCTCCTGGGTGATGTTCCAGATGATAATAATGTCATCGATGTAGCGCCCCAAAAGGGTGATACATCGATGTTCTAAAGGGTAAAAATTCAGAGAACACTAATTAATTCCCACCACCCCGGAGCAATTGATTATGTGGGCCCAGGGCCCCCTTTTGCGGGGCCCCAAGCGGGTGAAGAAACACCATAAATAAAAAATAATTGTGTGTCAAAACAAAACTCAGCAATTATATCCCAATGTTGTTATGAATACTTCTTTTGGCAAGAAAAAATTGTAAGTCAGTAAGATCAGCCTCATGGGGTATAGAACTATATAGGGCTTCAACATCGATACTGCATAGCCATGCATTAGTATCTACAGTGAGCCCAACCAAATAGTTAAGAATATCAGTGGTGTCTTTAATATAGGAAGACAGTGAGGTAACAAAGGGTCTCAAAATCTGGTCAAGATAAAGGCATAAGTTCTGTGTAAGATTTCCCACACCAGAGACTACATTATAGAAATCCAAAAAAATGGCCGGGAACAGACTCCACAAGCTCTTTTGGCTCCTTTTCTTGGCTCAAACTGATGCTTGAGAGAAAAAGTGCTGATTAACAAAAAAAGGTTTGGTGAGGGGCTCATATATTTTGTACAAAGTTTTTTATTTTTTTTCTTTGCAGGTTTGTTTAAAGTACTGGCAAAAAAAAAAAAAAAAAGCACTGGGTACCCCGGGACCTTGCATCACATGACTGGGGGGGAGGGTTATTTTGGGCCCAACAGGTATAATACCAGCAACGTGCCTATAGAGTTGGCTCTATTGGGGGCCCCATTGCTTGGCTCAAACTGAGTTGAGAAAAAGAGTCTGAGTTAACAAACCGGAGTCAAAAACGGGGAGAGAAAAACGGAAAAGAAAACTTTTTTTTTCTCTTATTCTGTTGCAGGGGTAATGGGAGCTTCACTGGAAATTTTCCCATCAGTGTAAAATCTGCCATAGTATGCACTACGGAACAAGAGATCCCGGGTAATACCGTTTAGCAGATGGAGCATGTTGCACTTGGTAGCTCACATTTTTGACCCGAGGAAAAAATTACACTGAGGGAAATTTACAATGAAGAAAGAGTTTTCTACTCTTGGGGCAAACAGTTGTGGGCTAATGTCGAGGGGGGGTATTGGGTCAGCAGGGGAGCCATGTAGCGGGTTAAAGTAGACAGGGGGGGGTTTTAGGGTACCAGAAAAAGGGAAGGGCCCCTTTCCCCTGAGATTCCTACAAAAATTTCCAAATGGGTATAAAAGCTGGGGGAAAATTCTCGAAAGGAGCCCCAGGGACACTGCTCTTCCCAGCAGCCGGGAAACACCCAACAAATTTTTTAAAGGGGGATGTGGAAAAGCAGGTAAAAAAAAAAAAAGGGGGGAAACAGTAGTATTTGTAGGGGATTCCTTAATAGGAAGACGGATAAAAAAATTTGTGGCAAGGACCGCCTCAAAGAATGGTTTGCTGTCCCCCGGCCCGGGTTCGGCATGTGGTGGGCCGGGGGATTTTAAATTTCTGGGAGGGGGGGCGATGACCCACTGTTGTGGTCCCTTTGGAACCAATGACAGAATCACGGAGGGGGGAGATCCTAAAAAAAATTTTAAAGAAATAGGGTCAAAGCTGAAGGGGAAGGATCCAATTTGTGTTCTCCGGTACGCCGGTGCCAGCGCACTCAAAAGACAGCGGAGCTCAGGGGGTTAATGCATGGTGAAGTCTTGGTGTAGGGCAACTATATTGGCGAGTGGGGAAAAGGGGGAATGGGGGGGGTGGAGTAGACCATGGATAAGGAGATCCATGTTTTTCAAACCAGCATGAAGATATAGGTCCCACAATATCTCATTTTAAACTCCCCATCTACTAACGTGTAATAAATAATCACAGCTGTCCACAATGGGATAATTATAATCCCCTGCTGACTGAAAGGGGAAAGTATAATCCCAGCCATCTACCGAAGGAGAGATTTTAATAAATGCCGCTCTGAACAATAAGTTTTAAACCCTCGTCTCTTATTGGGTTAAAAGTAGATCCTATGCCTTTTAATTAACTTGTTTGATACAACCCAAAAACCCTTATCAAAAGTGTAAAACTGGGAAAGGAACTAAAATGTTATTTACAAATGCTAGAAGTCTTGCCTTTTTGAGCATTTTTATCGACAAAATTAAATCGCAAGTTTTTTTTGGGATCGAAATTTCCCGACATGCGATAATTAAGGGTTAAAATCGGTGCATCATCTTTTAAGATCGCCCCTTTTTTCGGCCTCCAAAAATTTTGGCAGCCAAAAAATAAGATTACAGAATAAGCGGGGTGAATTTGGGGTTGCGACGTAAATGACTGGGATGTGTATGGTTGCGTTTGGGCGGGAAAAATCACATGACCTCTTTTTAAACATAAAAAAGCTTTCCCTTTTTTCACCCCTAAAGGTCTCCAGCGTCTCATAGGGATAGGCCCCTGCGCTCGGGCCTTTTGGCCAAACAGTTTCAGCGAAATTTTCCTATTTCTGCACAGAGAAGCCTCTACTATTAGTTTGGGACCCTTTCCAATTTTTTAGATTAGAGATTTAAAAGTTTTTAAAGTATAGGCTAAAAATTTTTAAACCCGCATCTACCGCTGAAAATTTTCAGGGGCGGGGGGAAAGCGGGGGGGGGGGGTTTCCCCCGGCAACCCACAGAAAAGCTCAAACAAAAGAACACTGTGAAAGCCCACCAAATTTATTTTTAACCCTTTGTATTTAAATCTTTAAAATTAACTTTTTTGCTATTAAATATTTCCAATATTGGGCACCAAATTTAAAATTGGATACACATCATTTCTAGAACTGCGGGTTTTCTTTGTTATTTCAAAACTCCACTTTATATCAAAATATTTTTAATAATGTTCATTTTCAATTTTTACCCATTACCCCTTTTGGCTGTTGATATATCCCCCCCTTGCATTTAAAAATTAAAAATCCAGAAATCTTGTAGTCAGAAACAGGTTTTTTGTTCCCAAAAAATACCTTTAATTCCCGAAAAAAAACACATTTTACGTTTTTTTTTTTGACTTTTGCGCACCCGCATTGCCCTTTTGACGCAGCATCTCCCTTTTAAATTTTAAAAACGAAAAATTCTATTTTTCCCCACAGGGAAAAAAAAGGTGAAAAAAATACCGTTTTATATAAAAACCCATAACATTACGGGGGGTTTTTTGGGACTTTGCACCCCCACATTGTTCTTTGACGCACTTTTAACGAAAATTCTTAAAACAGAAAATTCTATTTTCCCACGGTAATTGAAAGGTCCCAAAAAATATATTTTTTTAAATCCCAAAAACCCTAACATTTACTTTTTTTGACTATTGCCACCCGGGCATTTTTTCATTGACACAGCACTACGTAAATTTTTAAAAAACACAATTCATATTCACCACAGTAATTAAAAAGGGAAAAAAAAACCCGTTTATTATATAAAAACATACAGTTTAGGGGTTTTTTTTGATTTTTTGGGGCCACCCCCAGAAATTGTTTAAATTGACGCGGGCATCTACTTAAATCTTAAACAGCAATTCTATTTTCCCCACAGGGAAATTTGGGAAAGGGGGCAAAAAAATAGTTTTTTTTATACCAAAACTTTAACATTTTCCCGTTTTTTTTGACTTTTGCACACCCACTTTGGTTCATTGACGCAGCATCGACGTAAAACTTAAAACAGCAATACTATATACACCACAGGTAATTGAAAGGGTGCAAAAAATACCGTTTATTATACCAAAACATAACAGTTAACGTGTTTTTTGGACTTTTGCCCAGTACAGATTTGTTGATAAACACCTTGCAGTTAAATTTTGAAATCCAGCAATTTTTGTTTTGATTAGAGGGATTAGAAATAGCTTTGATTTGCCGTCTTTTAATAAGAGACTTCCAAAACTAATTCCATACCTTCTCAATTTTTAATATTTTCTGAACATGAGCGCAATGCAGGTGTGTAAGCGAACAAAGAGGTGGGTAGCCACTATGGAGGTAGAGGTACGAGATAATGGTGCTCCTTCCAGTGCTGGCGACAACACGCATGCCCAGCGGATCGTCAGTTGCAGGACCGTTCATGCCCAGTCATCGCTGGGTCAGAGGCCCTGTGAATCTAAGTAACGAACACGTCTCCAATCTGACCTTCAGTGGTTAATGCAACTGCATCTAGCATTCCTTACCTCCTCGTCCTCGCAGTCCACGTCCACAAATGTCGTCATCAGCAACATCAGCATCCGTCCCAACATGAAGCAGCCCAAATGTCCAACTCGTGTACCCACCACAGTGGATAATCCATTGTCGAAAGACCTCTTTGCATGACAAAAATGCGGTTGGGGTCAGAAGGCATGTTAAAAGATCAAGAGGGATGAATTAGTCTGCTCTGACCGCCCAGTTTACTGATGCCATCAGAGAGGTGGTAAAAAGATGCCTGTCAATCGTCAAAATCCCCGGCGGTCTGCAACGCCTTGCAGTGCCCCTTGCTTGGTAGCCCGCAGCTTCTGAATCAGAAAGTCAGGACGACCAAGTCACCTGTGGTTGAGATGAGATATGATGATTGATGAGCATTCGGATCCATCCTGGTCCTTTTCCGCAGAATTTGCTTGCGAGCGCTTCATCAGTGACGAGGAGAAGACGATGGGGTAGTGACAATACGTGGTCCCGCCATCAAAAAGTGAAGGGCGGTCGCAGAAGTCCGCTAAAGATTCCGCCAGCCACGGTCAGCGCAAACCCAGCTCCTACGCTTATCGCCGCAAAAAGGACAGGACCTCTCAAGCCCTGGGCCTTCATTAGCAAGCCTCTGATTCACCAGCGATGTCATATGCCTCCTTTGCCGTAACGCATAAGTAGAGCAAAGGACATTTAAGTGGTTAACCACCACTCACATGTCTAGTCACATGCAGCGAATTCATGAGTTTGAAAGGAGGAACACATGGCAAAAAAAGGCCAGACCGACGCCGTCATCCAACCACTATCACACCCTCTGACTCCGCCTCCTCCACCTCCTGCCAACCACCAACGTTCCTCAGCAGCCCATGTCCTCTCAGAGTCATGATCATGGATCAGCCTCCGCTTCAGCCTCCACCGTCGCCCGAGAACCTACCATCACCACCATAGACCCATCTACCCCTTCTCCTTCCCGCCAGTTTGAATGACCGGCACGCCGTACAGCGCCAGTCTAGCAGCCATCCTTCAGTCTTTCCAGGTTTTTGGGATGCAGAAGAAACACTTTAAAAACCAAACCATCCCAAAGCCAAAGCCGTGAGATGTCGGCATTGCCAGTCTTTTTGGCCTCTGGAAATGTTGCCTTTTCCCGTCTGGTGACCAGATGGTTCCGCCACGTCTATGGCCCTCGAGCCCTGCCCCCCAAAAACCAGAATCCCTCCCCTGCCTCCAAACCATATGCCGAGCATGGCTCTCATGCTCGGCGCACGCTCTTCAAAACAGCAGGGATGGTGCAGGGTTCTTTCCCCCAAGGTCCTCTGGTGGCATCACGAGCCCAGGAGTCACCAGCCGTGGTTGAAATTTAATCCTGCCTTGGAGAACCCGTCCACACCACAGGTCAGGAATGTGGACGGCTCTCCGCACGAGACCGAGAGCGCTGGCTGGGGACAAGAACCTTTGTGCCAGGCAAGGTGGTTGTGCGATAACGTGCAGAAATCTGCTGGCCGCCCTTAGGACGTAGGCGCTGGAGCACATCCCTTGCCTGGCACATGTCATAAACTTGTCGTCCAGAATTTCGAAAGAAGCTACCCCGGGTCTGGACTGCCTGCTGATTAAGGCTCGAGTCTGAGTTCGCACTTCCGCCGTTCGACCCTGCTTTCGTCCCGCCTGGCTGCGTTGCATCGTCAGCAAGGCCTCCACATCAACCGTCTCATAGTTGACGGGGCAACACTATGGAATTCCCCCCTCCACATTCTCACGCGCTTGTGGCAGAAGCGCAATGCCATTACTGCAGTAAACGAAGTGACACATGGCCGACAAGCAGCGGTGGCGGACCTCGGGAGTTGAACCACGAGAGTGGAGGCCAGGTGAAAGAGCACTGCACCATCCTTGCCAGATTTTTGAAAGAATGCCAACCAATTGGTCAGTGCAGACAATGCCCTTGTCAGCATGAGCATTGTGGTGATCTTAGTTCTGGAACGATCGTTGGACACTCCTGAAACTAACATTGTTCCTCCAGCGCCGAGGAGACAGACGGACACAATGCGACACGGAGCCTTTCTCTCCGTCAAATCCACAAGCCCGAACAGTTTCACATTTCATCGGTCTTCATTAGGCCAGTGGTTCGGGGTCCCGAGCTAGTGCAAGGGGGCGCATCACCTCGCAGGGTGCATCATCTCACGCAAGTAAGGGCTTGTTGAAGCTGGCCGGAAGGCAGCGGAGGAGGAGGAGAGGAGGGTATTCCTAGACAACCGATGTTACCGACTTCCCTTCCTTGGAAAGAGGTTGGCGCGAATTAGAGGCGGAGGAGGAAGATGAGGAAGATCTTTTTGCTAGTGCCCCTCGACCCAGGGCTTGGAAATCAAGGCTCCATCTCACACAATACTGCTTGATGCTACCATTTTCCTCCAACATGATCCACACATTAAGCGCCATCAAAATGAACAACCAGTTACATGGTTGGCCCCCTCCTGGATCCCCGTACAATACAAATAACTCAGCACTTTCCTTCCACCCACCCAAATAGAGAGTAAAAATCAGGAAATGTAGACCTGCTGATTGATCAACTGAGACTCTTTGCTCTGTTCACATTCCCCAAATGTCACGGTGGAACAACATCAGCGACGTGACAGCAGTAGAGTGCCAAGTAGGTTCGTAGCGGCAGCATCAGGCAAGGTGCGGGAAGCATAATGGGTGACCTCTGGCAAACTTTGTATACCACCTCACCCAACGCATGCAATGCCAGGGCACACATCCCACACACATAGATTGCAGCTTAAGATCATGGTGCACGACTATCTGCGTCTCAACACCGATTGTTTTTTGCATGTGTTCCGGACCCAATATACTCTGGGTATCCAAAATGGACGAATGGCCCGAGCTGCTCGTCACGCACATAAGAGGTGTTGTCCTTCCCAGCATCAGCGTCATATCTGAGCGGACCTTCAGCACAGCTTAGGTGTCATTACAGACAAACGCATCCGCTTTCCACCGATAAAGTTATCGTTGACTTTCATCAAGATGGAATCAGGCATGATCTCTGAATGATGTAGTGGCCCCAATTGCCGACGGTCACGATTAGCTTCCGGTCTACTTCACATTCCGTTTTCAAACAGAAATGGTCCTCTTGAAAACTTTTTATTAAAATGATCATTTCTTACAGCAAATTTATTCTCTTTTTCCTCTTTTATTCTCTTTTGCTGTTGAGGAGACTGTAAAAGACAGCAAGGATCAAGACAACACCGTAATCCATTTACTCACTTATTCTTAAGAAGTTTTCGCATTGGTCAAAGGTTTTGAGGTCATGTTGCTGTGAGATAAGCTAAATTATGGTCCTTGAACAGAAATGTGGCTTCTAAGTGTGCATTTTCTCCTCACAAATTTTAATAGTGGCTGAGAAAGTCCATATTTATAATTTTTGGGGTCAAGTAGCTGTGAGGAAACAGCAATAATCATGGTCCTTTTGGAACAGAAATGTGGGCTTCAAAGTGGCATTTCTCCACACAATTTTTAACTTGCTGAGAGTCATTTGATAATTTTTTTGGGTCATGCTGCATTGAAATGCATCAATATTACAAGGTCCTATTATAAAAAAAATGTTGTTTTTCTAACATACATTTGTGCTTCACAATTGACCAACGTGGCTCAAGGGACCATGCTTTGAAATTTTTGGGGGCATTTTGCATTGAAAATGCAGCAATACTACAGGTCCTAATCTAAAAAATGTTGTTTCTAAACAGACATTATGTTCTTCACAATTTGTCCAAAGTGGCTCAAATTCATCATTGAATTTTTGGGTGGTCAATTTTGCTATTGAAATGCAGCAATACTACATGTCCTATTCGAAAAAATGTTTGTTTCTAATAGACATTGTTCTTCACAAATTGGTCAAAATTTCTCATGGTTCATGTTTTTTAATTTTTGGAGGCATTTTGCTGTGACATGCAGCTATACTACAGGTCCTATTCTAAAAAATGTAGTTTTCTAACAGACATTTGTTCTTCACCAATTGTCAATATTGGCTCAGGGTTATGGTGCTAGTCAGAAACAGGAATAATATGAAACTGTTAATGGACACATATTGCAAAATACTGTGTTTTTTGAAGATCTTAACATAGCTATCAATCCCTGTATTGAACAACCCATTTTAATACAAAGAAAAAATAGAAACAAAACATGGTGGGATACAGCTATAATTATTGTCCCTTTTGGAACAGAAATGTTGCCTTCTAAGTGGCATTTCTCCCTCACAATTTTTAATAGTGGCTGAGAGCATATTTATTAAATTTTTGGGTCATGTAGCTGTGAGATACAGCAATAAACATGGTCCTTTGGAACAAAATGTGGCTTCTAAGAGCATTCTCTCCCTCACAATTTTTAACAGTGGCTGAGAAGTCATTTTTAAAATATTTTTGGGTCAAGCTCGCTTTGAAATGCAGCAATTAGTACAGGTCCTATTATAAACAAAAATGTGTTTTTCTAACAGACCTTTGTTCATTCACAATTGACCAACGTGGCTCAAGGGTCCATGCTTTGAATTTAAGGGGCTTTTTCTTTGAAAAGCAGCAATACTACAGGTCCTATTCTACAAAAATGTGTTTCTAATAGACATTTGTTCTTCACAATTGATCAAAAGTGGCTCATGGTTCATGCTTGAATTTTTGGGGGCATTTTGCTTTGAAATGCAGCAATACTACAGGTCCAATTCGAAAAAAATGTTGTTTTCTAATAGACATTTGTTCTTCACAAATGTCAAAAGTTGCTCATGGGTCATGTTTGAATTTTTGGAGGCATTTTAGTCTGTGACATGCAGCTATACTACAGGTCCTATTCTAAAAAATGTTGTTTCTAACAGACATTTGTCTTCCACAATTGTCCAAAGTGCTCAAAGTATCATGCTTGAAATTTTGGGGGCATTTTGCAGTAAGGGTGGGAACCAAATGCAGCTATACTACAGGTCCTTTTCTAAAAAATGTTGTTTCTAACAGACATTTTTTTCTTCACAATTGTCAAGAGTACTCCAAGGTTGATGGTGCTGACAGAAACCGGAATAAGAAGGACACTGTGTAATGACACATATGCAAAATTACTTGTTTTTGCAAGATCTTTAACATAGCTAACAATCCCTGTTATTGAGACAACCCATATAATACAATGAAAAAAAGAGAAACACAGACATGGTTGGGATTCCATCCCTATTTAAAAAATATGTACGTGATTTCTATAATTAAACTACTAAAGAACCAATGCATGTACAAAATAGCTGTTAAAAAAATTCCTCTGAATTGTACAAGGATGTACGAGGAAAACTTGACCAATGTAGGTTATTCAGAGGGACATGATAAGGAGCACGACTGAGAACAAGAACAGAGACAATTTCCTCCATCACGTTTGATAAAATAATGAGAAAAAGAATGCCAAGCATAAGGGCACCTGGGTGTAAAGTAGCGTTAACCACCAGTATTTCCAAGTGAAGCTCAATTGGTCCACACTCAACGAGGGGCAAAAAAAAAAAAGCCAGCTACCCAGGTCTTGACTGTGTACTGAGGAAGGCTGGGTTCTCACACTTCCGCTTCCGCACTCTGCTTCACACGACATTTTTGTGGCTGCGTCATCAGGGCATAACCTGCGTGTTAAATAGATGACGACGCCAGCCCTGGGCTCTCACCGCACCTCTGTAACTCCAGGCCCTGGGTCATGCCTGTTTCCCAGGACAGTGTCTAGTCATGTCCAGTTCAACTAAAATGTGGTTGAAAGGACTCCTTTTTTCCGGCACTTTGTAATCTGGGGTCAGACAGGTTAATGGTCATACTGTGTCCAGGACAGGGACAGCATATGTCCAGATCAACTAAAATGGTGGTTGAAAGACTCCTTTTTCTGGCACTTTTTAAACTGTGGGTCAGACAGGTTTAATGTTCATTCTGCGGTACAGGACAGATATAGTTAGTTGTCCAGTACAACTAAAGATGGTGATGAAAGACTCTTTTGCGGCATTTTTTTAAATCTGGGGGTCATGCAGGTTTGGGGCTCATGCTGCGTTCCAGGACAGGGATATTCAATGTCCAGTTCAAGTAACATGAGGGTTTTCAAATCATACTGCCTTCTGGCATTTTTTTAATTTGTGGGTGATGCAGGTTTAAGGGTCATGCTGTGGTACAAGACGGGGATATTTGAATGGCCCTGTGACTTTTTTTGTGTGTCTTTTATAACCTAAGTGTTTTGCCTAAGATGTAGGAATTATCCATTTGTCTTTGTGGATGTTAATTTCAGCTTCTCCAGCCTTGTTTGGGTGTAATAATGAGGTGTTGTTGCCTCCCCATAGACTTTAATGGTAATCGCTCATAATCGATGCTCACTTTCGGAAAACCTTATCGATAGCGGCCGACTATCGACTATCGCTCGATCTCGATAGCCAACGCAATCGCTCAACACTACTGGCTACCTATCTACAGGGCACCCAATACCTACCTACCTGGCTACCTACCTATGGGGGGTCCACTTTCTACCTACGGGGGGCCTATATAAATAACCACTTATGGGAGGACTATAAACTAACAGGACACCAATTATTACCATTTGGGGCACTATGAATGGAGAGTTTGTACATAGGGGTGGCACAGTTAGGAAGAAAGTAAAAAAGTGAGGAGTCTCAGGCGTTTGTGCTGTAAATTCTGCAGGGACTAGTTGTGGCCAGGAGAAGTCCTCATAGCGGTCTGGACCGGATGGAGAAGAAAAGGGAAAGTGAACCACTCATCAGACAAGACGTCACCTGTGAGTTTCTAAATGAAACTGCACTGTGTGGAGCACCTGTGTGAACTTGTACCTACCACTATATGGTCACTGTATGGCAGTAATACTGGTTTTGGTGTAATGATTGATATTTAATAACAGTATGGTGGTATTGTGCAATATCTTTATGGTGGAGATATGTGGTGATGATGTGCGGTATTATATGGTCTTTGTAGATTGTTGTTATTTGGTTATATTGGTCTTGGTGTACTGGTTTGATCAGTAACATAGTGGAGACATGCAGTGATCATATGGCAGTATTTGCTGGCTCTTGTATATGTACTGACCTGTACAATATAGATAAACTGTACGTTATAAAATCCAACAAAAAATAAATTAAAAAACAATGGCACAATTGCATTTTTTTCTGGGGTTGGGTGGGGGAGATGCAATGGGGTTTGTGGGGGAGAGGTGATGGGACTGGTGGGGGTAGGATTGGCAAAGGAAGGGGGGGGGGGTGACACCTCAGCTGTATGGGGCCCTGAAATTTATCATGGCAGCCCTGTCTTGCACCACTGATTTTGAAATATGTTGAGCCAAGAGGAAAGGTAAGGAAAGAAATCTATATTTTGTACTGAAATCTTTTCTGCTTCCAATTAGATGAGTCCTTTTCCTTATCTCTTCCCTACTATCATGTACCTGGCTGTAAGATAACTGCCAGCTGCAGGAGCCCCTCAAAAAAGCCCTAGTGCCGAATTAGTGCCCCTTCTAAGCCTGTTTTTTGCACCACATTTAATAAAAGTGCTCCCTAGGTGTCATCAACTTAGTAAAAGCTCCTACTTGGTTTCTCCACATAGTTATAGTGCTTTTTAAGTGACCCCCCAACACAGTAAAAGTGCCCCTTTAGTGCTATCACAAAGAATTTGTGGGTCATAGGTAAGTCCCACCACAATACAACTGTCCAGTATCTCTATGTTGTGACGGTGCCGCCAAGTAAAAGCCAACACAGTAAAAGTATTCTGAAAAAGGAGAATTAATACTCGTCTAATCTCATTTCCATAATGAAATGAGAAATTCAGACTAAAAGCCTCTTTCGGGCTCGATGACATCACTGCATTGTGGTTGCCTACGGTACCAATGCCTGGTAGGCCACAGGTCTGGAGCGTCATGTGGCCTATTTAAGTGAATGATGGGGCAGGGAGTTGATGGCTACCTTCTCCACCATAATATTTAACTGTGTCTGGAAGAGAATTACCCTCGTATGATGATGTACCTGTTTGTTACAGATTTTGTATTAAGTGTTAAAAGAGTTTCAAATTATTCCTCTGGGGATAATTTAGTACATAATTATCAACTCTCCTGGAACATCTGGAAGACTCCCACAATAAGGGTAGTTCTCCTGGACCCCCAGAGGAATTGGCAAGTGTCCTGGGAAGCTACATGAACAGGAGCTGTGCCTGCATCATCTAAAGAGGAGTTGGCTCCTGATGCAGGCAGCTCACTTACCAACCATTGTACCTCCAAGATGCTGCAGTGAATATTGGCGGCAGCATTTTCAGTCCTTCAATGCAATCCTTGGGTACCAAAGATTGTCATGGCAGCTGGATGCCAAAGGATGGTTACACAGTTTAAAAAACATGACTAAATGTAAAAAAATAAACACAAATCACTGTTTTCCCAATAAAAAAACACTTGATTTTGCACTAAAAATAAACAAAGTGCACATTAAAGGTATTGTGGTTTCCGTAATACTCCAATCTATAAAATTATCACACTATTCAATCTGTATGGTGAAAAAAAAATTGCCAGAATTGCATTTTTTTGTTCTTACAACTTTACAAAAATATAGAATAAAAAAATAATCAAACATTCGTATGTATTTCATAATTGTACCAAATAAAACAGCTTGATTAAAAGAAAAAAAAAGTTTTGGCATGGGGGGGGGGAGAGGCTGTACAAAGGGCGGGGCCAAAAAAACGGGCTGGTCTTGGGGGGCCCGATATGTAAAGATAATTCTGAACCCACCTGAAGACAGTTTTCAAAAGCTGTAAAGTATGATTTAGTATTTCTGAATTATTGCATTACTACAGTAATAGAATTATACAGTCATTTACAGATTTAGCAAAGCTGGGAATGTCAAATGCAGCAAGGCTGAGTTTGTCATATGTAGTTAGGCTTGGACTGGCCCACAGAGGAAGAGGGAAACCCCCCGTGGGCCACTGAGCATGGTAGACCTGGAGTATCTTTTAATCTGCATATAAATCCTTGGGAGAAGCAGAAAAACAGAGAGAAAGAGGCAAAAAACAAGAGGCAGAGTATAAGAGGCAGGTACAGTAGTTGTATGGAGGGCCCCCAAAACAAAATTCCACTGGTGGGCCCCATAATCAGCTTCACTGGTGGGCCCCAGAATCAACTCCACTGGTGGGCCCCAGAATCAATTCCACTGGTGGGCCCCAGAATCAACTCCACTGGTGGGCCCCAGAATCAACTCCACTGGTGGGCCCCAGAATCAACTCCACTGGTGGGCCCCAGAATCAACTCCACTGGTGGGCCCCAGAATCAACTCCACTGGTGGGCCCCAAGAATCAACTCCACTGGAGGGCCCCAGAATCAACTCCACTGGAGGGCCCCAGAATCAACTCCACTGGAGGGCCCCAGAATCAACTCCACTGGAGGGCCCCAGAATCAATTCCACTGGTGGGCCCCAGAAATCAACTTTACTGGTGGGCCCCAGAATCAACTCCCCTGGTGGGCCCCAGAATCAACTCCCCTGGTTGGCCCCAGTATCAACTCCCATGGTGGGGCCCAAGAATCAACTCCACTGGTGGGCCCCAGAATCAATTCCACTGGAGGGCCCCAGAATCAACTCCACTGGTGGACCCCCAGAATGAATTTCCACTGGTGGGTCCTAAGCACCCCAGTCTAACACTGAATGTATTTGAGCTTTGTCATTTGGTACAACTCATTATAATATCATAGTGTCTTATTTTGCTTTTACACACTAGACCTACTGAAAAAACATCACAAACATATATATAAAATAATATTACTTTATTGAAAATACTACAGATAATAAAATAATACATTAATAAATGTCCACAACTCTGCATGATATTTGCCCCAAACAACACCACTCAATATCAATATTACATGTCAGAGCATCCATTTAATGGAAGGGTTCTGCAGTCAATAAACATAATTTGCACTATAGACAGATAGCAATATGCATAATATGAGTAATACCCGACCTGAAAAAAATCAATGGCAATAGCAAATGGTCACATCAATAGAGGGTGGAAGGATGGGAAGACATGTCCCAACACGCGTTTCGTCTGCCCTTTGGCCAAGGGTAAGTTGGAACAGGAAATGACTGCACATGCGTGGTAATATAGTTATTATTTTGAGGTCATTTCCTGTATTTTCACTTCCAGTCATGGTTCTCACAAACATGGTATGTGCTTATGTATCTTATTTGTTTATTGCAAGGATTGTAAGGACTGACATTAATGGTTGAGGCTTGTTTAAATACTGGGGATTTCCTGTTCCAACTTGCGCTCAGACAAAGTGCAGACGAAACGCGTGTTGGCGCATGTGTTCCCATACATTCACCCTCAATTGATGTGACCCTTTGCTACCACCACAGATTTTTTTCATGGCGGGTATTAATCAAATTATGCATATTACTATATGTCTATATTTAAAACTATGGGCGACATGTAGTTACGGAGCTACGTGAGTTGCCTGATGTTTCTTTCAGATACACATACTGGGCGCAGCCTCCTGGTGAGCTCTGATGAAGTTTTGAGCAGGCACACCCCAAAATTAGGCACATTATAAAGCGCCTGCAGCACTTTGTAATACACGCAGGATGTGGGGGCGTTTTCTGTGAGGCTTGTGCTACCACAACAACAGTTGTATTCTTCAACCATTTAATTTTGGGGGGGTGGGGGGTGGGGACTTTTTGTATGGCAAAATACAAGGCCTCATTGGTGCTGGTACAAGTAGAGCACACATTAGAAGTGATTAACTTGTAGCCAAAAGTGTTCTGGGCCTTTCCTGTACTAGATAAAAGCACGTACGCGAAAATCGTATGAACTGCAGTAGAACAGGTTCATAGATTTATGGCGCAATTCTTCGCACTATTTAATGCGTCTACCAAAACATGAGTTGGCGCCTGTGGAGCATAAGATAATCTTACATGTCGTCAATTTGTTTTCTCTGACTAGAGGAGCCTTCCTTTGTACGGTCATGCTTCTTAATGTGTAACAAAAGAGGTGCGCTGTGTGACTTGGGGCACAATTGTTGAGTTGACGCATTTTGAACATTTATTATGTAAAAATCTGTAATATTTTTAATAAAGTTATATTATTTTCTAGCTATGATGTCCTTTTTGATAGGTGTTTTCTGATGTATTTTTGTTCACCAATCTTACTGGTGTTATAATTGGCCCGTATTGAGATAATAGGTGTTTGTCATAGACCATAGTACATTTATCATCTACTCACACAGGTATCTTAGTCCAAACTGAGAGAATGTAATTAGAAACCCGGCTCTGCTATATCTCTATTTTTGACTGGAGTTTTTCTTAGTGCGGATGAGTAAATTTAGACAATATTTTCCTGCCACAAGTCACAAAAATCCTCCTAACAATAAACCTTTTCTGAAATTAATTACTGGTCGGTATCTTTTCACCAGTGACCATATGTCAGCACCCCTGGTGACGGACAAGGAGGCGTCTCTCGGCGTCCATCTCCAGCCTAAGCTGAGAGGCTGCTGACTGAAAGACATGACGATTGTCACCTGCTGACATCCTGAAGATTGTCACCGCTGGAGTCCAGGTCTCTGGACATACGGTCAATCTCATTATTAATTATTTGCAGCTTTCTGTCTGTGTGAGTTTTTTACATTGAGCAGGCCAACAAGATGGGATGGATAACTCCTATTGATTTCTCTTAATTGTCCTCTCCCATCGTGCTAAGAAGGTGCTGCATTTTTTATGACTCTTTAAGTAACGAGAAACAAAGTGGACTTCACAAGTCCAATGCAGCCTATTTTACTGCTTCCTGCCTGCGTCAGCCAACAACAAAAATACTCCGTCTGAAGTCAAAATTAAAGATTAAATAATAATTCTTGTCTCACTATTCGAGAGCTACAACAGTTGCATCATTTGTGCCAAACGCAATAATAAAGATCTGTGTATAGTGTATCGTTCTCGAATATTTTATTTTATTAAATTATTTTCATGTTTTTCCTGCTTTTTTTTCTATGAGTTGTTAGCGCTTTTAACTTTAGGATATTGAACACGTTTATTAAAAAAAGATAAATGAAGAGATAAAAAAACTAGCAAATTGTGAGATAAAATATAAAAAATTGGTAAAAATTTAAATTTGTAAAATGTAAATATTTAAAAAAAATAGACAAAAAAATAAATTGGTAAAATGTAAATATTTAAAAAAATAGACAAACAAAAAATATAAATTGGTAAAACGTAAATATTTTTGAAAAATAGACAAAAATATAAATTGGTCAAATGTAAATATTTAAAAAAAATAGACAAAAAAATATAGATTGGTAAAATGTAAATATTTACAGAAGCCTGGTAAAGATGTACAGACCTGGTGAAGCTGTACAGACCTTGTGGGGGCGCTGTTCTGTTACATCTGACTATGGAGCAGTGATCATTTTCTTAACAAATGGATATACAGGAAACATTCTAAAATTTAATGATATCCATACTATTGCAATGTTATTATTACAAATAACGTAATTTAAAGACCATGGTTTCTTTAAAGTGAAATAAGTCCCCCTGAGATACATTTTTGGCAGTGTAAGTTATTGCTGCTTCTCAGTCTTTCGTCAAATATTAAGTGTAGTATGTGTTCTTATCAGTGGCTAACACTGAGCCAATGGTATTGAGTGGATACCTTACACAGGGAGGTTATTCTCTTAGACATGAGAGTTCTTAAAGGGGTTGTCTCACTACAAGGATTGCTGCTTTTTATGTTAAAGATCTTGCAAAAAAATGTATGCTTGGCAATATGTGTCCATTAACAGTGTCCATACTATTTCCTTGTTTATCCCTCTTGTATGGGCTGCATCAGCTCCTCATGTTCATATAGGCCTACAGACCTGTTTCGATCTTTCATTGATAGAGGCTTGCCAGCCTTGGTTGTGCTATAGCTACAGACTGGTTCTAATGCAGCCTAGTAGGAAGCCAGTAACCACGTCACCTGACTAATTCAAAATGAAACAAGAAAACAGGATGAGGTAAGAAGAATTCATTGTAAGTGTAGACTTAATCCCGCTTTAAATATATAACTATTGAGTTTAGTAACGTTATAAATTTATACTAATCTATACATTAAGAACTTTTTCCGAAATGCAGTAAATTGAGTGAGTTGTTCTTAACCATTAATGTGTGTTTTTTATATATGGTAGCATTATGCTTGACTACGTAATAAAGTAGCCACGTGATAACTTTGCCCATTATTTAGAAAAGACTTATACTGAGCACAATTAGCTATGATTAATGACAGCTGTTGTAGCACGAAACTGCTTGTCTGAGACTAGCTGACTATGCACGTAATCATTGACAGGCTCGGTGCAATGATTTCATTGTCTTAGTCACAAATTTTATGGTCAGATATACTTGATCCATGTTCGCACATTATTCTAATCAATGTTCGTTTTTTTATATGGCACTAATTTAACATGATAACTGTTTTAATGAAGATATTCGATGTGAAGCTGGTATACAAGTGCCTGTGACGTTATTTTCTTAGGGTACGACCATACGATGAGGGATTCTTGCGGTGAAAACCGCCTTGGGCGACACAGTTTTCAATGAGTATATCACATGTATAGCATGTGGATTTAGGGTTTTTTGTAACTTTTGGTTTACAGTCAGAAATGAGCCCCATTCATTTGTGTGCGGGTTCTGGACTAAAAAAAATTAAAAGTTTTTGGGGCGATTTTACAAAAGTTTTTAGCCGTCCCATTGACATCAATGAAAATTTTCCCACAGGGTTTATTTGTGAAATTGACAAAAATAAACATGTTCTAAAAACTGACCGCCGAAAATACAACACATCTTTTCTATTGAGGTCAATGGTGATGATTTACTTTCCGTTTTAGACGAAGGCTTCGAGTCAGAATCCATGTGGTTTTCTAACTTTATATATAGTTTTAATTTATTTTATTCATTTATATAGCGCTGTTAATTAAACGCGCTTACAGAGCTTTTCATTTTTCAATTGGTCCCGTCCCTTGGGACCCACGTCAAATTTCCAATTTCCCTTCTGTATGTTATTGGGTTGGGGGGGGAAAAACGGGTAAAATAACCCGGAGGAAATCTACACAAACCATGGGAGGACATACAAACTCCATGTAGATGTTGTCTTTGGTGGGTTTTAGCAATGCTAGCAAAGTGCTAAAACTGAACATGTGTGCCATGTAACCCGCTATAGGGTGGGTAATGTGAAAAACCAAGTGCAAAGTAATCAAGTGGTGCCTGAGATCCTGAACCCCCTAGGGGAAACACTTTGAAACAATTGTCTTTCAGACTATTTTTCCACACGCACCTCTATTTTCCATGGTCTTCTGACTAGGAAATATGAAACATTGTTGTAATTTCAGTTGGATATCCTCTATACCCTTTATATGGCGTAGATTCTTTTTTTTTTTATTTAATTTGTATTTTATGTCACTGTGTGTTGCCTGTCCACAAAAAATCAGTTGAGGGCATTGGTTGAGGAGAACCTTCCTGTAGAAAGAGAAGTCAGTTGGATTGTCAGTAGAAGGAGCAGATTGAGAAAGATCATTTACCACAGCCAAGCATTGTAAAGGTATTTGTAACCAAGACCGCGCCTCATTTTGTAATCTGCTAACCTATGAAACCAACCATTAAAGGGATTGTCCAGTGGAAAGAAAGATGATTTTTTTTTAAATACACATCTTTCCCCACGTTATGGTTTGTAATGTTCTTTTATTACATTTTCTGTGGCCTTCCAGCATTTCTACAACAGCTATATTTCAGTTTTTTCTCCAAATCGAAATAACTCTCTTTTTAAAGTCCAGGAATCAATAACCAAAGGGAAGGTGGTTTTTTGGGAAACCCTTTTAAAAGTCACACCTTTTTGGTTCTACTTTCCAAAGCGGTCAACATGAGATAAGAAATAGGGGGCACACACTTCGGGGATTCCATATAAAATTTATAAAAGTTACTCAAGTACGCTGACTGTGAAGGAAGAAGCAAAGTACTATGTATGGGGGTGTTCTGACCCTCCCCCAACAGAGGCTGCACTGCTGGTTGGGGCAGGATGAGTGGATTCAGCCCCCATGGCATTGACAGATTAAGCCCATGAACAGCTTAATTTTCCCACATTTTTTAAACATATGTTTAATGCAAGTAAAGGAAGTATTGGGGGCCCTCGCTAGCCCACTCCCTAAACCCCGGGAGGTGCCGGCAGATTATTACAGCTGACACACCTTGCTAACAGCAGTGATCAGAGCCGGCTCCAGTCCCTGCTGTTTAATTATTTAGACACCGCAGGAAATTTCGGGCTGCACCCGTCTATAAAAATTGGGGAAGGGTTTTGCCAGCGGGTTGCTGATCAAATTGGCAGCGGGAACCCCAAATGAGGGCTTTTTTAGCTGCCGTTTGAATGCTGTTAGACAGAAAGAAATGAGACCCCATTTTGGTACACCCCCCGGGCTTTTATCTTTTATAATTCGAAAGGTGGAAAGCTATCACCCCCTTAGGGGTTTCAAGAAACCTGGGGGAGATGCATGCCCAAAGAAAAAAAATATAAATAAATTTAAAAGTTGCCATTTTACAAAACAATAAATAAAAGAAAAAAAAAAAATTACATTAAATTGGGAAATTCCCACGTTATAGAAACCCAATCTATTAAAAATATAACATCTTTTATTAGGGTATGTGGAAAAAAAATCAAATTCCAAAATTTTTTTTTTTTTGGTCATTTCCCCCCACCCCACCCCCAAAAAAAAAAGGTTTAAAAAAAGGGGCGAAAATTTGGGGCATGTTTTCCAAAATAAACCAATAAAAACTACACTTCACCCCAAAAAAAAAATGCACCATCACTGGGGTTTGGGTAAAAAAAAAATTTTTTGGGTTTAGCAAAAAGGGTTTGCGGGCAGAGCAAAGTAAAGAGATAGAGAATGTTTTTATTTTTTTTACGTATTAAAACATAATGAAATCCTACATTACAATGGAATTGTATTGATTTTCCCAGAATAAGATAAAACAATAAATTGTACTAAAAACCGTAAACATCCCCACAAACAATTTTTTTTTTTCTTTTTCTTCCCACGTTTTTTTGGGGGGGCTTCCTAGAAATTATATGGTATGGCCAATGGCCCCAATTAAACTTTTTCCCCCTTGTCCTGCAAAAAACAAACCCTAAATTTATTTATGTAGAGGAAAAAAAAAAAAAAGTTATGGCTCGGAAGGCAGGGAGGAAAAAAATGGACAGCCATAATTTTTATGCCCAATTTACGGGGGGAAAAGGTTTTTTAAAAAACCTTTCCCCCATTTTTAAAGGGGGAGATTGCCCTATGTTTTTAACAAAGGGAAAAACAAAATGTAGTACAAAATAAATTAATTTAAAATCAAGGAATTGGAGAAAACATTTGAAAATCTTTCGCGCACTACTAATCATTTAGGTAAAGTTACATTTTTCAGTGATAACACAATTCACCCTATTTCCCTACAAGCCCATTTACCTCACTTCCTTATGATTTGTTTGCTTTCAAAGTTAAACTGTTCAATAAAGTTGAGTTCTGTAAGTTGCTGATACGGGTTTCATTCCTCCAGGACTCGGGCCAAAAAACTGTTAAAAAGGGATGTAAATAAAGCAAAAAGCGGGGCCTGGGTTATTTGGGAATTAAAGCTGTTTTTAAACTTTTAGGCGAAATTGAAATTAAATAGGGAAAAAGTGCGGGGGGATTTTCCGTGTTCCAAATTTGAATGAAATACTTTACCTACGGTATCATTTTTGTGATCTTTATCGAAGACTTTTTAAATGGGTTTTTAAAAAAATTTTTTTCCATAAAAAGTTAAAGAACAAATATCGGGGCATCAAGTTTTTCGCAAAAACAGTGAAACATTTCTATGGGTTCCCCAGATCTATGGGGAATACATAAATTTTAAATTTCAAAATATTACAGTATTACTGCACCCTGAAGGGGGTTTTTGGGGGGGGTTATTCGCGGACCACGGGTTAGCTTTTAGGTAAGAAGCCATTTCCGGGGAAGGGGTTTTCTAAGTACCCCCCGGTTTTCACCAAGGGGGCCCGCCGGGAAAGGGGAGGGATTGTTTTGCGGCGGGGGCCCCAGGTGGTTTACCCTGAGTGACTCGCTAGCGAGGGGGGGGCCCGGGGGTAGTGCTTTGGTACAGGGTGTAATCCGGAGGCGTGGGTGGGGGGACAGGGAAGGTCAGGGAGGCGGCAGAGGTTGTGGTCAGAGACAGGCAGACGGCGGGGGCGGGCCCAGCAAACAGGAAAGGTCAGGAAGTAGCAAACGGATGGTTCCCCGGGGCGATCAAGAAAAACCTAAATAACTGGGGATTTTCTGGACGCAACCAAACGAACGGGCAAGGTGTTTTTGGGGGGTGTGTCCCTTTAAAATAGGACCGGCCCAGCTATAGCCAATTACTGGGGCGTTTTGGCCCTTTAAATCCTAAACCAGCCGTCGGGGGCGCGCCCCTAGGGAAAGGGGCACACGAGGGCCCCGGGCCCGGGAAAACAGGGGAGGGGCAGCTTTTACCCCGGGGGAGCATGGCGGGGTTAAGTGCCGGACCCCAGGCAGAGGGGAGATGGGCGAGGGCGCGCGGGAAACCCGCGCCAAAGGCCCCGGGGCCAGCGGGGGCGTGGGCGGGCACCCGCGGCACCCGCCCCAAAACCCCCTGCGGAAGAGGGGGGCCCGGGGGGCGCAGTTTGGTTGCCCGCGGCCCCCAATGACAGTACCCCCCCTTTGGGTTCCCCCCCTCTTTTTGGGAAACTAGCAAGGAGGGTCGGGGGACGGTTTGGGGCCTCGGGTTTCCCCCATGAACGCTCCCGGGCCCTGAACCCCTTTCCAGTGAAAAGGGAAAGGGAAACCGGCCTTCCCCCCCTTTCCGTTTTTCCCGGGCCGGACCCCCTTGACCTCAAAGATGTTTTAGAATGGCCCAAAGGGAGAAGGCGAGCCCAGATCTACGGGAAAAGGGGCAAAAATTTTCCAGCACCCAGGTTGGGGGCGAGAATGGAAGGATTTTCGGGATACGCTTTTTGGGGGGAGGAAAGCGGGCTTGTGGGAAACCCCGGAAATTTAAAATGCCGAAGTCCCAAAAAAGGGGCCCCAATATTTGGGGGCCCCGGGCTTGTAGCTGGGCCCCCTTGAAGGAATGTACTTGGCAGATGCCAAACCCTGTAACCCGGTTTAAAATTTTTTTGGGGGGCCGCGGTTCCCGGTTTTACCTGTCACCCGGGCTTTGATACGAGAGGGGGCCCCGTAAAAAACCCCCGCCTGGTGTGCCCTGCCGAGAGATTTGGGAGGGTCCCGTATTTGGGGGCTTTCCAGGGGGGGGGGGAATTTCACAGGGGAAGAAGGCGAGGGAGGGGGGCGGGGATGTGCCCAAGGACAAAAAAAAGGGAGAGGCTCCTGTGGATCAGGCCCAAGGAGTTGAAATGAAAAATTCCCCCCAGGGGGGGTTTTTTTCCGCCGGGTTTTTTCCTGGGGGGCGGAAACAAAATGTCGTTAGGAGGTCCCCCCCATTTGGTTTGCCCCTCTCTACCGGGCCCGTTGGTTTGAGGGTGATGGGCCCGACGAAAAAGTCCGCTAAAACCCGAATTGAGTACAAGAGCCCGCCGGGAATTTGACACAAATTTAAACCTTTAAATTAAAACAAATGTAACGGGACCCCATGTAGAAAAAACACGTGCTGGAAAAAGTATTGGGCCAAAAAATTTGGGGGGGGTTTTAACCCGGGCAGAGGGAAAAAAGGGGCCCCAATTTTAGAAAACCCTTTCGGTCACCCCCCAAAAGGGAACTGTTTTTCCCCCGATGGGGCCCGGCGGGCCCGGTAATGAAGTCCAGGCGATATGGGACCAAGGATTTTCGGGCACAGGGAAAGGTAGTATTTGACCCGGGGTCTGAGGCGGGGACCTTGTTGCGAGCACGGGGAGGGGGCGGGCCCGGGACGTAACCCCCAAAAACATCATGATTAGGGTGGGCCCCAGTAATGGCGGGAGATAAACCCCCAGAGTTTTTAAAAACCCCAAGGTTGGGGCCCAGGCACGGGAAGGTGCCCCCACTTTAGATCCGGGGACCCCAAGGGCCCGGGGCGGAAAAAAGGGTTTTTTTCCCCGGGGGTTTGGGGGGTTTAAGTTTCCACGGGGGCTGGTGAGGACCCGTTCGGGGGAAATTTAATATGCGCCGAGGTGTTCTGTGCCCCCCGGGGGTCGAGGAGTCGAGAAAAAAGGGCCCCATGGGCCCCTGACTTCTTCTCAGGGGGCCGAAAGTAAAGGGAAAAGAAGTCAAAGGGGGCCGAAAAAGGGGGGAACCCCCCTGGTTGCGAGGATTTAGAGGTTGGGCAGAATTAAAGATAGGGGAGGTTTTTGTGATCTGTGAAGTTTTTCAAAGGGGGGTTTGGCGAGCCCCTCCAACAAATCCCGCCCATTTCTTCTGGGGGCCAAATTTAAGGGCCCAATATTTCCCGGGATCCCCGATAGAAAAATTTTCGCTGGGGTGGCGTGAAGGTTTTTGAGAAAAAATGGAAGTACGAAATTTTCCGGAGGCGATTTTTGGGCAAGGGGAAACAGCTCCGGCACCAAAGAAGGGGGTTTCCACCTCAAAAACAAAAAACGCAGGGGCCGGGCGGATAGCACAGGGGCCAAAGAAAAGCGGACTTGGAGGGCTAAAAGGCTTCTTGACCCTTCGGTGGGGCCCCGGTTTTGGGGCCCTTTGGCTTTTTTGCTTCGTAAAGGGCCCACCAGGGGCCCGAGGTGGAGAAATGTGGATGAACGTCTGTAGTTTTACGAAGCCTAGAAAAGGTTGGATAGCCCGAAGCCCCAGGGGTGAGGCCATGTAGAACTGAAAGACAGTTTAGAAGGGCCCTTCTGGAGCCTTTTGATCCGAGACTTTGTCCCCCGGCAGGGCCGAAGTGGCTGGGAATTTGGCATTTTTTCAAATTTTGGATAAAATGGAGGGTCTGGGAAAACGTTTAAGCCCCAGGCGGACGTGTTTGGCGGGGGGAACCTTGGGTCGGGGAGAGAGTCAGGTGTCTTTAAAGTAAAGAGGGACACAGCATGAGGAGGTCGGGGAAAGTTTCTCGTTGCCGAATTTTTGGGAAAAAAAGGGGCCGGAGCGTTGAAAAGGCCCAAAGGGGCTTTTACCAGTATGCGGGGGGCCATCCGGGTTTTAAAAGGGCTTTTTTCCCAAATTCGTCGCCTTCCCGAATCCCGAATCAGATTATAAGCACCACGAAGGCCCAAATTTAGAAAAAATTTTTTGGCCCGTAGGCGGCCCAAATAGCTTAAAATCAAAGGCAGGGGATATAAATTCTTATGGTTATCTTATTTAGACCACGATAATCGATCCCGGGGGCGGGGGGTTTTCCATCCTTCTTTTGACAAAGAAAAAATCCAGTTGCAGGTGGGGAGGGAATTTGGGCGTTTTTAAAACCCCTTGGGGGAAAATTCTTTGTTATACCCCGGGGAACTTCCCTTTTTTCCCCGGGACCGAAAAAAGGGTTTAAAACTCTGCCCCCGGGGGGGGTTTTAAGTTAGGGGGTTTGCGGGGCGATAGGGCAACGAGGGGCCGGTTTGGGGGGGAAAAGAGTTTGGGGCTTGCCCTTTCGGAGGAAGCGTCGGAAAAAGGCTGGTAAGGAGCGGGGAAACCCTGGCAGAGATTTGGGAAGGGTTTTGCAAAAGGGCAGACCGCAGGGGAAAGGGCGGAGTGCCACCGGGCATCGGAGGGGAAAGGCCGGGCCCCAAAGAAGGGATTGCCTGTGTTCCAGTCTAGGTTGGACCCATGGTCTTCCCAACCCAGGAAGGCCGAAGGGATCTAAAGAAGGGAACGCGGCAGACGAGGATTTTCCCCCTTTCCCGGGTTTTGTGCGCGCCAATTGCAGGGTGGGGGCCCCGTGCAGAACCGAATAAAACCCTTGGGGCATTCGCACGGGACAGAGGAGACAAACGGGTTTTTCTGCAGGGGGGTAAATGGAACCCGGAAACCCTTAGACACCAGTGCAGGGTTTAATAATTTTCCCGGGGGACTGAGCCCAGGAAGGGGGTGGCCTGAAAGCGTACTGCGGGGAAAGGGTTCCAAAATTTCCCGGGAAAAGGTTTAAAAAGGGGAGGGGCCCCGCACTGCCCCTAGGGATGCCCCCCCTTGCGAAGCCCCCGGGTACGAGGGGTTTCCGGACGCCAGGACAGCCCCCCAAGAAGGGGCCCGGGGGGGTGGTCGGGGAAAGATCCGTTGGAGACGGAGCTTTGTTGTCTCCCCGCCAAGCGAATGTCGTTTCCGGGGGGGCCCCACCCGAATCATATTCGTCCAGGGGAGGATGGCAGACCCCGACCCGCGAGCTATTTTTAAAGCGCCCAAATGGGGTTTTTCCCCAGAAAGTCGCCACCAGAGCCCTCTTTGGGCCAGTCGAGTTCTGAAGCAGCGACGGAACTGACGGAGTCCCTGTCCCACGGGGGAATTTCACCTGACAGAGGCGAAGCGAAAAGCGGCAGCCGGGGACGAGGTTAGGGCCCCGGGTTCTCGAAGCAGTGGGAACCCCTGGGGGAAAACCCTTTTGCAGATTACCCTTTGGAGGGGTTTTCCTCGTCCCATAGGGGGGGGGCCCAGGCCAGAGCTTCCCCGTTAGGAGGAAAATAATAAAAGGGGCCATTTTAAAGGGTCAGGGGGGGGAAATTTGGAATTTCCAAGCATCTCAAATGGGATGGGCATTGGGGTGAGGAAGCCTCTGCTTTTCTTCGGGTCTCCATATAGAGGAGGGGGGGGGAAGCTGAAAGAGAAGGTTTCCCGGGTAAAATTTTGCGGAGAACAGGTCCCCGGGGGGAGGGTTTCCCAGCCCCCGATGGCGGAAAAACGGACTGCAAGATTTGCTTCAGGGGCCCACGGGGTTGGTCGACCGCGGGACTCTTTTGGCAAAAGCCGTGAAAATTTCCGGATTTTTCAGGGAGATACCCGGGCGGAACCCCAGGGCCCAGTTGCCCTGTAACGGGTATGGGGATTCGTTTGGCCCCCTGCTAGCGTGGGTTTAAGAGCCACGTAAAGGGAACGGAGTCAAAAGTCCCCCGGTTTTTCACCCAGACCCCGCCGCAAAGCGGGGGATTGGGCTCCCGGCGTGGGCTACCGGGTGGGTTTACCCCTAAAGTGACTGTTTGCGATGGGGGCCCCGGGGGTTTAGGGGGTGGGGTTTACGGGAGTCGTAACCCGGAGGCTTTTATTTAGGGGGACAGGCAGAAGGCCCAGGCAGGGGGCCCAGGGGTTCGGGGTTCGGGAGAGGGCAGACGGTCGGGCGGGCAGCAAAAGGCAAGGTCGGGGAACGTAGCAAACGGACTGGACACGGGCGATCAGAACGGGACTTAATCCCACTCAGACAAACCCTGGAAAAACCCCAAACGAACGGGCAAGGGGTGTTGGGGGGGGGTACCTTAAATGGGAAACCAGCGCAGCAATAGCCAATTCCCTGGGGGGGGGGGCCCCTTTAAATCCTGACCAGCCGTCGCGCGCGCGCTAGGGACCGGGCACGCGCGCGGCCCGGCCCCGGAAAAAGGAGGGGGCGCTTTAAAACCGGAGCTTGGGGGGAAAGTGCCGGCGCCCCGGGCCGCAGGGAGTGGGCGGGGCAGCCGCGGGGCCCCCGCGCCGAGACCCCCCCGGCCAGCAGGGTATGGGCGGGGCCCCCGGGGGCCCACCCGGCCCAAAAAACCCCCCCCGGCAGGGGGGGGGCCCGGGGGCGCAGCGGTGCCCGCGGCCCCCCAGGGGCCCAACACCCTATATAATGTTTAATTTGACTAATTAGGGGCCGTCCTACAGCACGTGCCAATTTGGGAAAACCCCGGACCGGTATTTTCACTCTTTTTTGGGCTGTGCACACGGCCGCGGGGGACGGCTTTTTCGCGGTTAGTTTGGGGAAAAGCCCTCCCCCTTTGCTTTAAAAAAGTTCATACTTTTCCGAAAAAAGGGCCCGGGAAAAATGAAAAATGTTCAATGTTTTTGGAAACCCCAGGACCGCTGCACGGGTTTTCCATAGAAGTCCTTAATAAAAGTTGTCACCCGGTTTTCGGTTTTGAAAACCGTCTGAAAAACAGCGTGAAAACCAGTGCAGTGGGGACAAGCACTAACTGCAATATTCTTTTCAAAAAGAAAATGCATAAATATAGATCTATATATATAGTGCTGCACTTCTTGTTACTATAATACTGCCTTCCAGTGGTAATATTATGAATATCTATCTATCAAATTTGGTGTTATCGCTCTCACCCTCTCTTATACTGGTCACTGTTAGTTCAACATAGCCCCTCATGGCAAAGAACTGTCTGAGGATCTGAAAAAAAGAATTGTTGCTCTTTCATTAAATTTGGCCCAAGTACAAGAAAATTGTCAATACCCCGAAAAAAAGGCGCAGCACGGTGGCCCGAAATACAGCAGTTCCCCTCCCGAAAAGGCCCCGCAAGGTTAACCAAAAAAGTTGACTGCACGTGTCAGCATTATAAACAGAGATTGGGGGTTTCAAAAATTTGATGCATGAAATGGTGACAAAAATTGTGCAGTGGTCAAGGGGGTAGATGTCAGCCCGTCAGTGTTTAGCATTTGCTGAAAAATGCATCAAATTGGGCTGCATGGCTTTGTCATCTCAGAAGGAAGTCTCTTCTAAAGATGTGCACAAAAAAGCCCCCAAAAAGTTGCTGAAGAAAAAGCGACTAAGGAATGGAAATTTCTAGAACCCTGTCCCGTGTCTGAAAGAGAAACAAAATAAACTATTTGGTTTTAGATGGTGTTAAGCGTGTGTGTGTGGGGGGGGGGGAGCAAACCCGGGGACCCGGAAACCCAAAAACAAGGGGTTTTTTTTTTGCCTAAGTAAAGATTTGGGGTTAAAAAAAGTGGGCATGGTTTGGGGTGGTTGGGTGTGCCAGCTGTGTTTGGAGACAGTTCTATTGAGGAAACCATGAATGCCAACAAGTACTGTAACATACTGAAGCAGAGCTTGATCCCCTCTCTTCAGGCGCACAGGGCAGTATTACAACATGATAACGACCCCAAACACCTCTAAGACGACCACTGCTTTGCTAAAGAAAATGAGGGTAAAAGTTCTGGACTGGCCAAGCATATCTCCAGACCAAAACCCTATTGAGCATCTATGGGGCATCCTCTAGCGGAAGGTGGAGGAGTGTAAGGTCTCTAACATCCACCAGCTCCGTGATGTCATCATGGAGGAGTGGAAGAGAATTCCAGTGGCTGCAACCTGTAAAGCTCTTGTGATCGCCATGCCCAAGAGAGTTAAGGCAGTGCTGGAAAATAATGGTGGCCACACAAAATATTTGGGCACTTTGGGCACAATTTGTCCATTTTCACTTAGGGATGTACACAGTTTTGTTGCCAGTGGTTTAGACATTGATGGCTTTATGTTGAGTTATGTTGAGGGCAACCAAATTTACACTGTTATACAAGCTGTACATTGACTATATTACATTGTATCAAAGTGCAATATCTGTAGTGTTGTCCCATGAAAAGATATAATACAATATTTAGAAAAATGTGAGGGGTGTACATACTTTTGAGAGATAGCGTATATATCTATAGATATATACATCAAGTTTGCAAGAATATTGCAGTCTGTAACAAAAGTGAGTTAAATATAATATTATGTAATATTTACTATATGATGTAATATGTTATTTAAATTGACATACCCTATAAATCTGGATGCTATATATTCAGAGTTGTAATAAATCCGTTCAATGTCAAATGCAACCTGAATATAAGCAATTTCATTTGAGTAGTCCTTGACCTAATACTGGCACAATCATCAAAAAATCTACCCTAACATTAACCCTAACCCTAAATTGGGTTTAGGAAAAGGGTTAGGGAGTTTAAGGGTTTTAAGTGTTTAACTTATCTTTTAGCATTGTTCTAAGTCTCTTGTCACTCCAGGCTTCATATTCCTGCCGCATCAATTTCGATGGAATGTTAGATGTCACTTCCAGTTTCCTATGTTTTAGGAACCGGAGATGACATCAGACATGACGCATGATGTCTGACACCACATGTAACGCCATTTTCCACAAGAGAGGGATAACCTAAGTTAACAGGTTGTTAAGGGACATCTAACCTTACAGTGGTACTCTAGGTCTCGGCATGGCATAACTTCCTGTCCAACGTCACTCTCTTCAAACAATAGTTTGGCCGTATAGTATGCACCCACCAGTAAGCCGGATCAAGATGTCCTCTCCTACACCTCATATATTCAACGTAGTCCACAGTTCAAGAAGGCTCATACACATATTTATATTTTTTATATTTCAATATTTGATCAGATTCCACACATACTCTTTACTGGATACAAAATATAATAGAGCATAACCTGGCGGTGCTTTTAGTCCATCTTTCAATGGTTTGTCATTCCTTTCAATGATGTAGTCGTGGAGTTGTCTGAAGAATTAGCTTGCTGCATCTTGCAGCAGCGACGTTTCGAAAGACTTTTTTTCAACATGCTTGAGAAAGGAATGACAAACCATTGAAAGATGGACTAAAAGCACCGCCAGGTTATGCTCTATTATATTTTGTATCCAGTAAAGAGTATATTTGGAATTTGATAAAATATTGAAATATAAAAAAATAAGTAAGTGTATGAGCCTGTTTGAACTGTGGACAACGTTCCTCTCTACCACTTAGGGCTTGTTCACCCGGCTTATTTGGATGAGGTTTTGGACAAGGTTTTCAGAGCGTTTCCTCACCAAAAACCTTGTCCAAAAAGCTTCCAAAATGCCCCCAGTTCATTTAACCCCTTAAGCCGAACGCCTGAAAAGTAGTTAATGACCAGAACATTTTTTTCGTTTTTGCCTCCATGCGTTTCAACAGTTGTAACTTTTTTATTTTTTCAATGACGCAGTTGGATGAGGCCTCGTTTTATTTGAGACGAGTTGTACTTTATGGGGGAATAGTTTAAGTTCACTTATAAATAATTGCAGTATTTTTTTTTATTTTTTACAAAAAATTTTTTGTTTTTTTTAATTTTTTTTTACACCATTCACATTTCACACTTAATAACTTGTTAGATTAATTCTACAGGTTATTACGGTCGTCTGGATACCAAATATGTGTAGGTTTGTTTGTGTGTGTAATTTATGCACAATTATTTTTAATTAAATATTTTTTTTATTTTATTATTTATTTTTTTATTCTTTTTTTAACACTGTTTATGGGGTTTTTTGTACTTTTTTTTTTACTCCCATGAAGGGAGAACTGTTTTACATTTTTTTACACTTACTAATATATTAGCATATTCATATATGCTAATACATGCTAATCTGTGTCAGTCTGACACAGGCAGTGATTAGGACAGCACACAGTGCGTCCTAATCACTGACTTCTTACACAGACAGCTCTGGGGCCACGCTAGGTCCCCAGAGCTGACTGTGCAGCCATTCCCCGGGCTCTGTCGGGTCACCGGGTGTTCTGATCACCCGACAGAGCAGGGGAACCCTTTGATTGCGCTGCGGTAACGCACCGCCGCAATCAAAGGGTTAAAGCATCGGGTTGCGGAGGTTTCCTCCGCCCCCCCGATGCCTGCAGGACATGCTCTGGGATCGGGGCTGTGTAGCACAACCCCGATCCCAGCACAATTGCGGCGCCGGGCGCCGCAAACTCCGATGTCTGCAGCGACGTCTAAAGACGGTGGGCGGTCGTTAAGGAGTTAATTGATTCCCATGTAAAACCTCGTTGTAGTTCACACACGATGAGGTTTTTACACGCTTCTTTGGAAGCGCTGAAAAAGAATTGTCATGTCAATTCTTGAAGCGTGTTTTTGGTGCCGTTTTCGCCGTGGTTTTGGCGTGTTTTCGCCGGGTTTTTTTGTCCTGGCTATTAATTTGTACGGGTGAAAACCTCGTCGAAAATCTCATCCAAAAGCTGATCCAAAACCTCACCGAGAAAAGCCTCTAAAACCTCCTCTTAAGAAACGTGTTTCAGGCGAGGTTTTGGGCGAGGTTTTGGGAGTGGAAACGCTCCGAAAACCTCATCCAAAACCATGTCCAAATAAGCCGTGTGAACATGGCCTTAGGATTAGGGGGTAGGATTAGTGTGAGGGTTAGAGTGAGAGAAAGAATTTGGTTTTGAGATGTCCCAGACAGAATTTTTTTCATAGGTTTGTTTGAATGTGTGTCAAACCTAACAGGGACAGATTTGCTCAACACTATGGTCGACATGTCATAAAAGAGGCGCCTCCACACCAGTTTTAAGGCGCATTAAAAGAGTGTATAGTGCACCTGAATGAAAGAACCTGCCCAAACTCTGGCGTCTGCTATACCTTGCATAGCATATTTGATGCACCTACTTTAGGTGCATTCAAATGTGTCGTGCCTGGCATATGATGCGCCTAGTTTTGATGTACTTCAGTTCATTTATAGAGAGAATCGGGCGTCAAAAGTTTTTTGGCGCAAAATACACCAAAAAATTGGCGCAGCCCTAATGGGACATGTTAAAAGAAGAAAGGAGGAGTTACAAAGTTTGCAAAAAAAATAAATACATATATATATATATTTCCTGTCATTTGCAGTGGAGACAAACCTGTTAAACTTTTATGGAGCAGAACACTTTTGCAGTGCACTACATTTGTCACATCGTTTTAGGTAAGATTACATTTTTTCTGACATAACGAGTCTTTAGGATGAATATATGAATTCAATGCATTTCACAAAATGCCCCAGAAATAAAGGAAAGCGAATGACAAGAGCTGCATCTGCAGTCAGTCTTATTGTAACCTGTTTAACCCTTTTAAAGAGTACAAAGTGATGGCGCTGACATTTGGTTGAGTAACATTATCATGATGCATCAAGTGCATCAGTGTGTCTAATACTGGAGATTTAGCACTTCTCTGTAGAGCAGAAGAGCATTATATTCTTAGTGTGTGACTCCCTGACCTCGTTTCAACTGTTATTATGCATAAACTGAAATACAACAAAAAAGAAGCACTTATTCTAAGAGGCACCGATGCACCAGCAGCCCGATGAATGGCTATTAACCAGTGATAATGGCTACTTGTACCATAGTAAATAGAGACCTTAGTTAAGTCCTTTACTTAATGTAAAAGCACATGGTATGGACCTAACCTCTAATATCATGCATGTGCGGGTGAGAGAAGAGGGCAAGAAGAGGAACTAAAAATACACAGAACACTATATATATGAAAGAATGAACATGTTCTAAGAATTTTTTTAATGGTGAAAAACCCTAAAACCGAAAATACGCGTTGTATGAATTAGAATGCATATTTTTTACTGAGGTCAATGGGAATGGTTTACTTTCGGTTTTAGATGAGTATTTCAAGTCAACTTGAAATACATATCGTGTCAAAAGAGCCTGATAAAGCCTTTTTACAGTTCACACTTGAAGAATGTGTTTCAGTGAATAACTCTATACATATAACCCTATATATCACAGAGCATAGCGCCTCTCCTCTATCATATAACCCTATATATCACAGAGCTCAGCTCCTCTCCTCTATCATATAACCCTATATATCACAGAGCATAGCGCCTCTCCTCTATCATAAAACCCTATATATCACAGAGCTCAGCTTCTCTCCTCTATCATATAACCCTATATATCACATAGCTCAGCTTCTCTCCTCTATCATATAACCCTATATATCACAGAGCTCAGCTTCTCTCCTGTATCATATAACCCTATATATCACAGAGCTCAGCTTCTCTTCCTCTCATATAACCATATATATCACAGAGCTTATCTTCTCTCCTCTATCATATAACCCTATATATCACAGAGCTCAGCTTCTCTTCCTCTCATATAACCATATATATCACAGAGCTTATCTTCTCTCCTCTATCATATAACCCTATATATCACAGAGCTCAGCTTCTCTCCTCATATAACCCTATATATCACAGAGCTCAGCTCCTCTCCTCTATAATAAACCCTTTATATCACAGGGCTCAGCTTCTCTCCCTCTATCATATAACCCTATATATCACAAAGCTAAGCTTCTCTCCTCTATCATATAACTCTATATATCACATAGCTCAGCTCCTCTCTTCTATCATATAACCTTATATATCACATAGATCAGCTTCTCTCCCTCTGTCATTTATCCCTATTTATCACTGAGCTAAGCTTCTCTCCCTCTATCATATAACCCTATATAGCACAGAGCTCATCTTCTCTATCATTTAACCCTATATATCACAGAGCTAGCTCTCTCCTCTATCATATAACCCTATATATCACAGAGCTCAGCTCCTCTCCTCTATCATATAACCCTATATATCACAGAGCTCAGCTCCTCTCCTCTATCATATAACCCTATATATCACATCTCAGATAAGGTAGAATGAACCAACTGATAGGTTCCCCTTAAAGGAGTTATATAGGATTTAGCAAAAAATAGTGCCACAGCCACAGCTATCCAACATGGTATTTATGCTCCTCCATATTTACTTTAATGCATCTCAGTTGCAATACCAGACGCAACCCATGGACAGGAGTGGTGTGGTTTCTAATTCTTCTATACCATGTAATGTTGGTGCTCAAAAAGAAACAGGCAACACAAGTGTTGTAAATAGCTATATAGATATCATTACTGGAACAGACAATACTGCGCTCGTTCTAAAGAAATATAACCAAGAAGCAGAAAATTGATGGCGGTTTTTAAGATATACAAAATAAGTGCAGTTTAATCCTCACAGTCACAATGTATTCTCTTCTAAGTCAGCGCTGCGGAGTATTATCCTCAACTGGGATAAAGAAAAACCATCTCCTGTGACCATAGCTTTTCTGTGTTTTTTTATAAGACAAGAATGTAATAAGCAATATATGGTAAGTGACAGTGATTTCAGAGACAATGTGGAAGGAGATCCACCAAGGTGGCTTTGAGAGATAGATTTCCATTTTCCCAGTTCTTTTTTTTCTTATACTTTTCATAAACCCAGCTGCGTCTTGCTTGCCCTGTAATAATACTCATAATGCTCCTTTTCCTTGTATAACTCTATGCAAACAGAAAGTAGAGAGAGGCTTATTTAGATTCATCCCCTAGAGATGCTGATTTTCCGAGCGTGCTTATTTACTTGTGTTAGTAATATTCAGATCACAATACGCAATAGAAAAGAACATGCAGTGATTATATAGAAATCTTGTGTCGCTAGAAAATTCCTCAAATACAAGTTCCCCCCCAAATATTCCTCATTTAAATTGAAAGGATGAGACTGAAAATAATATCACGTCAGATATGTTTATTGTCTAAATGCCAATCTTCATGTATCCTTTTACTCCATGTAGATGGGGTTTGTGTTATTGCACCACTTTGCACATTCTGACATTTACGGAATAATGCCAAAATATTGTGCAGTGAAACACGTAAGGCATCAGGCATCTGGATTTATCAGTTTATAATCACTTATTTGTCTTTAATATTTTTTATTCTGAAAACAATATATGCTGTAGGGTTCCCTATATACATAGACGGGCCCAATTGGCCCACATGAGTAGCGGAGAATTCTCCATTTTGGTTCAGGCTCCGACACAATAATGCGTCCTAGAGACCCTATTTAGAGTTAACTATGGAGCTTTTCTTATGGAGTGATGTATTGATGTCCTATATAAAAGATGAAAATAAAGATTACGATGCATTTAAAAGTGGACATGCACAAGTTCTGAAAGGATGAAGGGTGGGTTGATGGTCTTATTTCCTCTAATTGGCCAAATGATCCCCAGTCATTGGATAAAAAGTTATGGCTTATTAACAATTCAGAAAAAGCCACATTTGGTGATTAATTACTACCACTAGAATTCCCTACGTAAAGGATATTCATAGCATAGGGTTAGAAGGGCATTTCCCTCCCCCTTACTTTCCCTTGGATGAAGGAAGGGTTATCAAAATGTTGGGATGTTTTCCAATGCTGTACTTCTTGGTAATTTCTTTTTCAAACTTATGTTCTTTTGAAATGATCGTTTTGTGCTTTTATTTTCTGTATAACATCCTGCGTTGGAATTCAATAAAAACATGTTTTAAAATTTTTTTTTACAGTTGAGGGAGGAGGGAGGGATATTAGTTTAAGGGGAGAAAATGAAAAAATCGGAGGCTAACGTTTCGTTTATGTCATGCTTTGCCCTTCATCTGGGATAACATGGCTCTGTCCAAAGCGTTCCTTCCAAATCTGAAAGGCCATGGAACATAAAAGTCTAACCTACAAATCATAGATCCTTTTAAATTGGGGTAAAATTGGTAGATATCATAGCCCTGCCTTTAAAATAGTATAACAGTTGGCATGGATTCTACCAAAAAAGAAAATATTAAAAAACAACAGTTTTAGTTAAAACCTTCAGTGATTTCAGTGGCCCACTAGGATCACAGGCTAATAAAAATGTGACTACAATTTTATATATAGAAATTAAAATTCTGATGTTAAATTCTGAACATTTGATAAATGGTGACATGCAGTTTCCAACATTACTACAATTTAACCCAATTCCACATATTTCTTGCCAAACATTATGGTAATGGGGAGCATACACAATTATGACAATGCAATAAGACGACAACACTCCCTAGATAATAGAGGGTTTAATCACAGTGTTCCTATAGGTGGTTCTTGGCTTGTAGAGAGCACATTTGAATACCAATGAACACAACAATCTAAATGCCAACCTACGAGATCTCATAGTAAAGCAATATTGGAAAGTAAATAGGGCCAAATATCAACAACTACGACTGAAGTTCAGCAAGGAAGTAAACTCAGATTGGAAAACTCTATGAATGGTGATTTATAAAGAATGATTAGCATTGGTAAGAATTGGTACCAAGGAAGATAAGAGACTGGAGTGGGGAATGTACAGTCCTAATATACCAAAAAATCACACAATTGTAAAGGAAAATAAACATGATTTCTAACAGGAAACCTAAGCAATCCTAAGCACCTGAGATGCAAAAACCAGGTTGTGTTTTTTTAACCCCTTCTTTAAGCAAGCCTGTTTTGGATTTAAAGGGGTTTTATCGCTACAACTACAGCTTGTGGAGTCAGCCTGAAGCTCTGCAGACACAGGAGGAGCTTGCAGAAGGCTGTATAGCTGTTCTCTGCAGACATCCTTCTGCTTCTACTGCCTCACCTAGAATGATGATGTCACAGGTCTTCAGTGAGGAGAGACAAGCCTCCTGGCAGGAGAGACACGCCTCCTGGGAGGAGAGACTCGCCCCTGGATTCCAAATTCAATCTCAGAGAATTAGCTGAAGAGCACAAACAGTTCAAACGATAAAACCCCTTTAAGGACCAAGCCATATTTTTCAAATTTGAAATGTGTCAATTTGTCAGGGAATAACTTTTTAATGCTTTTACCTATGTGATTTTGAGATTTTTTTTTCTCATGACACTTTAAGTTGGAAATTAAGTTTGATAAATACAGTCCTTGTTTATTTGTGAAACATATTTAAAATGTTGTATGATATATAGTCATACCAAACAAAATAGTAAATAATTAACATCTATTTATTTTTTAAGACACTATAGGGCTTTTTAATTCAGCAGCAAATTTTAATATTTTCAAGAAAATTTGCAACACAGATTTTCTTAGGGAACCACTTCAGCTTTGATGTGGTTTTGAGGGGTCTCTATCTTAAACACCTCCATAAATCGCCTTATTTAAAAACTGCACCATCAAAGTAGTCAAAACAACATTTAGAAAGTTTATTAACCCTTTAGATGTTTCACAGAAATTACAGCAAAGTGGGAATGAAATTTACAAATTAAATTTTAAAGGAGCCCAGTTCATATGAACAGAGGATTGCAAATATAGATTCCCCTGATTCAGTCATTTTTAGAGATATATCATGTGTGGCCCTAGCGCACTATTTGGCTCAACTCCAAGCCCCAGAGTAGGAGGAGCACATGCTGGATTTTTGGGTCTCATATTCATTAGGAATTTTTTTAGGTGACATTTCAGGTTTGCAGACACCTTAAGGTGGTAAAATGTAATTAACACCCACGAAAAAGACCTTATTTGGGAAACTACGCTCCTTAAGGAATATATCCAGGATGTAGTGTGTATATTGACTTCAAAGGTGTTTCACAGATTTTTTTTTTTAGCATTGGGCTATGAATACAACTAATTACATTTTCCCTAATTATATGCAGTTTTAGCTCAAACATTTTTCGCCAAAGAAATGTTGGGGAAAAAGCACCTCGAAATTTATTACAAGTGCGTACTTTCAATGAACAATGGGCAGTTGGGCAATGGGCCTCTTACACAATGTTTTGACCATATTTGCAAGGCATAGTTTGGTGCAAATATGCTCCAAAGAATCCACTGCAAATATGCCATGTGAATATACCCTTACACAATAGAAATGCATTTGTAAAAAATGTGTATTTATGTTGTCATATTCTTGTGGCCATAACTTTTTAATTCTGCTGTATATGGAGCTGTTTCAGGACTTGCTTTTTATGGGATTTGACATTTTCATTGGTACCATTTAGGGGTTCATATGATGCTTTGATCTCTTTTTATCAACTATTTTGTGAGGCTTGATGAACAAAATACAGCAAATCTGGTTGTGTATTCTGATGGCCATAAGTTTTTAATTTTTTCATATACTGAGCTGTATAAGGACTTGGGGGGATGAACTGATGTTTTCATTGATACCACTTTGGCATTTCTATGACTTTTTGATAATTGTTTTATTATATTTTATGTGCAGCAGGATGAGCAAAAGTCGCAGTTCTGCCATTGTTTGTTTTGTTTTGTTTTTTAGCGTTCATCGTGTAGCTTAAATAACATGAAAGATGTATAAGCCGTGTCCCGTTCATAATGGGAAAAGGGCAGTGTGCATGTTTTACTGTATTTTTTTTTTTACACTTGTTCCATTATGGGAAAACACCCAGTGATCCTGAGATTGCTGGTATAATACATTGTGTACCTCTGTACTGTAATGTATTATACAACTGTCAATCAGCCTGTAAGGCTCCACCTCTGGGCAGAGCCTGATAGGCCTACATAATAGACAATACAGAGGCCATTGTTTGACCCCCGGTTGTCAAGATAACCATTGGCAACCTGTGACTGCTGATGGAGGACTGTAGCAGTTAAAGGGTTAAACGGTTTCTGTATGTCATGGTGTGTCAACTCAAAGACACTAACACATACAGAAACATCATGGTGTGTTAAGTTGTTTGAAGATGTTCTTCACTTTGGACAATCACTACTTGTTAGAAGGGGCTTCTTAATAAAAGGTAGATCACAAAGTGTCCACCTGCTAGGACCCTCAGCAAGCAACTGTATTCTGTGGGAAAGCCTGGCAGTAACTGTTCAGTTATCCTGTATGGCCACCATAGATAAAATTAAATGGTTTGTCTCACTACAAGGATTGCTGCTTTTCATGTTAAAGACATTGCAAAAACAAGTCACTTTGCAATATGTGTCCATTAACAGTGTCCTACCTATTCCTAGATATCCCCTTTTGTATGGTCTGCATTAGCACCTCAGGTCGCTATAGCTACAGACCTGTTTGATCTATCCTGATAGGCTGCCAGCGCTGGTCACTATAGCTACAGATCTGGTGTCCCCAGCAGCTCATCACTGCAAACAAGAAGTAGCCAGTAAAAGTCAGCAGTAGCCAGTAAACACAAGCCTGAATTCAAAAATGAAACCGAGAAAACAGGACTGCGGTAAGATGAAGCAATATAGTGAGACAACCCCTTTAAGCATTACACAGGTAATATGGCTGAAAAATGACTTATGTCCATCAAGTTCAGCCAAGGGCAGAAATAAGATATTGTTGCAAGGGAGAGATATAAGTAAATTTAAAACGTTGTTTTTATGGGCCTCATGTATAAAAACTGTCAAGGTCTATGACTTTCTTTGTTGCCCACAGCAACCAATTAGAGCTTCCCTTTCATTTTTCCAGAGCACTATATGAAATGAGAGGGGAGCTCTGATTGGTTGCTATGGGCTTTGGTTGCTATGGGCTCTGATTAGTCCCCATGGGCTCTGGTCGCTATGGGCTCTAAATGGTGGCTATGGGCTCAGATTGGTTGCTATGGGCTCTGATTGGTCGCTATGGGCTCTGATTGGTCGCTATGGGCTCTGGTCGCTATGGGCTCTGGTTGGTCGCTATGGGCTCTGATTGGTTGCTATGAGCAACAAAGAAAGTATTAGACCTAGACAGTCTTCATACATGAGGCCCTATATGTCTACAGAATAGCCTTTGACAGCTATTACATAGATTAACAGTTCTGATTGTATGACTTTTCTACTCTGGAGATCGACCTTTTTTTCTACAGATGGAAGGGCAGTCCTTTGCCTTTTGAGGGGGTTGCACATTAGACAACTTTTTATCATATTTTTTGTAGTTGTTATTTATGTACTTTTTGGTATTTTCTTCTACCTCTGCCTCTGGACCTCATCACAGCTACTATAGCTATGCTCTTAGCAGTAAGCTCTTTTTAGAGGAAGCTGCTAACAGGCTTTGCTTGATATCTTCCTCTTCGCAGAGAATCTGGGAGATTAGTAAAGTATTTAATACTGGATATTTGTAAGAAATGTGCAGATAAATAATACACATACTAAAGGGTTTTTCCATCTTGTTGTTTTCACAGAACCTGCTCTTCCCCATTTGTTTTAGGCGCCCATTTCCTGCGGAGGCTGTGGGTTGCTGAACAGCAATGACTGACATTTTAGCTCTGCTACCGCCTATTCCTAGCCTATTAAAGGGACATTGTTAATTGGGGGTTTGTGAAAAAATTAAACTGTTCAAGCAGGATGTCTGGCTATAAATTTGAGCCAACAAAGATGTGTTTTTTAGTGAGTGAAGTTGTTAGTGAGAAAGAAACACTCACTTGCTGGCAAGAATCACTGTTATCTGTGTATTTATATACAAATATAACAGTTCACTGCATAACTGACAGCATGGCACAAGGATGCTGAGCTCTCCCTATAACTCTAAGGCCTCGTTCACACGGCTTATTCTGGGACAGATTGCAGCTGTACTGTGCGCCGTATTTGCGCTGCAGTACGGCTGGAATCCGTCCCAGTTATTACGGTAATCCACAGTTCTCATAGAGAACTATGGATTCCGTCTCTTCTCCCCGCTCGGCGAATCCGCCGCGGGGGGAGAAAGTGACATGCACATTATTTACAGCGTGTACGCACCGTGAATAATGAGTGTCTATGGGGCCGTTGCTTCCGGCCCCACGCCCCGCCCCCGCTGCACGGCTGCCCGCGTAATTGCGGGGTGAAATCTGTCCCCGCAATTACGCCGGCAATAAGCCATGTGAACCTTGCCTAAAGGGTTAAGGTTTCTCTCAGTAAGCTTCCAAAAGCAAAACCGGAACAGAAATGTATTTGGTAACTGTGGTTATTTACTTTTGTCTAAATGTAAATAGCTAATTTATAAGATGGGCATAATTCTCTTTTAATTATTGCCTCACTCCACAATTATTTAATATACACATTTTATAGTGGTCCTTTCTGGATGTTAAAATTGGAATACTAAAATGGAGGTGTGCTTCTTATACAGTACACACTAGTTCACTTAAAATGAATAATCGTAAGAAACTAATCAGCACTGTGTTCATTAGTTTGACAGCAGGGATGCATCAGAAAACTTCCTTTGAATGTATGTGTGGCTCAACACTGGAGAACCCCTGATGGTGCTTGTTAGGCGAAATCGCCAGGAGAATTTTACGCATTGTGTAAAGCAGAAAGTGTTTTACTGTACAACTTACTGAATAAACTGTCATCATCTTCGCAGAGCAGCATGGAGCAGAACATAAGCTTTTGCCATTAGGAAATAGTGCACAGGAAAACCTAAAAAAAGTAACTGGTTTTTATGGTGCTCAGATCGTGATTTTTGTTGTAAATTGTATACCTGATTCCTGTGTTTGTTCTACTTGTGTCATTTTATTTACAATAGGCTTTTATTGAAGTCTTTACCTTTATTAGGCAAGGACAAAATCTTTAAACAAAGTGGATAGATAGAAGAAAGATAGATAGATAGGATAGATCAGAATAGATAATAGATAGTAATAAAAATAGATAGAAGATATGATAGATAGATAGATAGATAGATAGATAGTGAGGCAGACATGATAGTAATGCAGTTTAAACTGTTCCATAAATCCAATATTTGTATGGGTCTTAGTGCCTACTGAGTGCGGCTGGGCTTTTTGAAGTTTGCTTTTTGTATTGTAGCTAGCACCAGTATTTCTGTTTCATGAGTGTCTAAATGTGCATTTTTAGGAGTGGCTGCCCCCATTTTATCCTTGTACTTGTTCCATCTGCCTCATGTCCTGTAACTTAGTGTGAATGGAGCCTTTTGCCCTAATTTGGTCTCAGGAGAGGCAACTATCGATGGATTTCAACCTGATGAGGTTACCTTGAAGAGAAAGGTGAGCATGCACAATTTGAACAAAATGTGTACTAAAGAGCTCTATTTCCACCTATAGAAAATATATCAGTAATGCAGTTTAAAGTGTTCTCTAAATTTCATGTTTGCGGTGCTGGATGCTGCTTGTTTTACTTTTTCGATAGATAGATAAATAAATAGATAGATAGACAGATATGAGATAGATAGATAGATAGATAGATAGATAGACAGATAGATGAAAAAAGAGAAAAAATGGGTGATTAATTAGATAGACAGGTAGATACTAAATAGATAGATAGAAAGATAAATAGATAGATAGATACTACATAGATAGACAGATAGATCCAAATTGATAAATATAGAGACAGATATTAGATTAATTAATGCAGTAACATAAGACTGATAGATATGAGATAGATAGATAGATAGATAGATAGATAGATAGATAGATAGATAGATAGAGATAGACAGATATATACAAGTCAAAAGAAAGAGTGATAAATATCTACAGATACATAGAAACATAAATATATATAAAGATAAAAATGAAAGAAAAGTTAACTAAAGGATTATTAGACAGACAGACAGACGGATATATAGATAGATATTTATATGAAATTACTAAATACATTAGACATGATATAGATATGTAGGAGACAAACAGAAGATTATATACTAGTAGATTCAGAGAAAAATTTATAAATATAGAAATATACATGTATAAAAATGATATATGTATAGAAATATAAATCCATGTATAGAAAATGCTACCACTGACACCTTGGTTAAAATTCACCGTATGCGAAGACAAAAAACCCAAAATTATTAATACAAAAAATCGTTAATATAAATGATCTCAGCTGTTCCCGAATGATAAACACTCCCCAAAAAATTCAATATACAAACGCCATGTGAAGGGAGAAGGCAGGGAGGAGATTGCACGAAGTTTTATGATTTAACCACCCATAATACAGGTAATTACATCTCCATATACTAAGGAAGAACAATTACCGGTTAAAAGATGACAGCAAAAATACATCATAAAATCCCATCAGAGAGGGAGGAATCTAGAAAAAAAGACAATACATTTGGGGTAAAAATACAACACGAAAATATCAGACTTTTTTTTTTTTTTTTTTTTTTGGCCGTTTAAACAGCAGGAAAAGCTGATTTTTCTTTTACCCCGGGAGGGGAAAAAAAAAAAAAAAACGAAAAAAAAGGTTTTAAAATTTCAGATTGATAATGAGGCAGTTAATGGCATAAATGATACCTCAAGATTCTCACTAAACCTTTTAGGCCTCAATTTTATCTGAAATAAATCCCCTTGCCATTGCGAGAGGCTCTCATAATGGCAAATAAAAAAATGCTTAGATGGGTACTATAAATCTGGATTTTCCTATGGTTCCCTCAGGCTAGAACAATATGTAACCATAGTGCGCACTGTCAAGATGAGGAGATCTCTGAGCCATCATAAAATCTAAATGGGGACTAATTAAGAAGGCCTTCCCTTTTCGATTTTCATTTCTATTTACATTTTTCTCATGCATGAGCCCCTCCATAACACCATAAGTCACTAAGATAAGAACTCCCTAGATTATATGGGGAAAGACTTTAATGGAGAAGTTGAACTCAAAGGCGATGCATAAATTTTCCTTTTGATACTACAGGAAGTCTTTGTTCGGTACTTTCTTTACAAACTTTCATTCTGGACATTAAGTGGCTTTTTTCCCGAAACAATTTGTATTATTTTCATCTGGACTTTTATTGAAGTAGGAAAATTACGTGTGTAAAGGAGCAGAACGTGGCTCCTCTCTTCACTTATGGTAAATCCTGAGCTGCTTTTTTTTTATTTGAAAGTTTATTTGTATTTAGAGCTACATTAAGGTTAATCTGTCATTAAAATTGATTTTCTTTTTCTAACTTTGCACAAAAAATATTTTAGAAATAATAAAAAATATATATTCTGCACAATGTGACTAATGATTTTTTCATATTCAGTTGATTTTTATATAACAGAACCCCTGTCCCTATATAATATTAGGTCATAGAAATGTCCCAGAGGGTGATCAACCACTTGGACCTTTTGGCCATTTATCAAAATAATAGTTAGAGATGGGCGAATTTCTCAAAAATTCGGATCGGTCACTTCGCCAAATGTCCCAACAAAAATAAATTCGGTCCGAATTACTTCGGGACGAATCACGTTAAAAAAACAGCAAATTTCCAGGCTGCACAAGCCTGCAGGGTGCTGAGAACTTGTCCCATGCTTAAATATGCAGAGGGAGCTTGGTTTGGTCTTTATACAATGTTGTGTTTAGTATGACACGCACATGACTGCCGCCGCTCTTAGAATCGCTTCACTCTAAAATTCCCTGGGCACTGAAGAGGGCAAAACTGACCAAAAAACTGAAGGGGGAATGTAGCCTGATAAAGTCATGGCAGCGGCAGCTGGAAAAAAACAAGCTGAGGGCTCAGGTGTCAACATCAGTGACAGAGTGTGGAGGTGACGGCGGCAGCCACAGCAGCATGAGGTCAGACAGTGGCACAATGAGATTCTGGAGGTGGCAAAACAGTAGTAAGCCACAGAGTGGCACAATGACAGAGAGTGGAGATGACGGTGGCAGCAGCATGAGGTCAGACAGTGGCACAAGGACATTCTGGAGGTGGCAAAAACAGGAGTAGGCCACAGACTGGCACAATGACACAGTGTGGATGTCATGGCACCAGCAACAACAGCAGCAGCATGAGGTCATAAAGAGGAACAATGACAGAGTGTGGGGGTGGGGGGGAAAACCAGCCCCGGTAAAGATTTTTTGGTGGAGTGGAAAAACTTTCCAGATGTTTTCACAGGCGGGGGGGCAGCATCAAAATAGTGTGGTAGGTATTTAAACCCAATTAATTTCCACAGTTTGGGTGAGGGTATGGTATTAGTCTGACGCCAAAGGGCCTTGGGTTTTCTAAACCCTGGCCAATCCCGCCGTTTTTTCTTGACAAAGGTCAGTCGCCCACATTTCCCTGGACAAGGGGGTTTCCCCTTGGAGTAACGAGGGCCCCCCGACGCACTGAATCCCCCCTCGATGCCCACTACTGGGCCGGGCAGGACAGTTCTCCAGTGCAAATCGGCAAGTTGCGGCCAACACATCCTTTGGCCTGCCCAGTATCCGCGGATTTCAAAAAGGGGTGGCAGAGGGCTGTAAAGTAGGCCACCCCCTGTTGGTTTCAGGGTTGCTCCAGGTCCGCTGCTCTGTGGCGATGCCCCCCTCACTGGCGGGGGAAGGAAGCTGCTAAATCGTGACTCCAGACTTAGGTTGCTGCTGTGGAGCTGGTACGGTTCTCCCCCCCCCCCCCCCCCCCTTTCCTCCAGCACCACGGCAGTAGTACTTTAGCGCTAAAGAACCCCCGCAAACCTTCAAGGGGGATGATGCTGCCTAGGGACGGCCAAATGACTACGGAGGGTTTCCCTATAGTATTTGAGTTTTTCCTCCCTCTGATGGGAAAAGGCTCCATTTGGGCCGGTAGCGAGGGTCCAATGGGTGGGGGAACCAGAAGTCATCCCGCCGGGTGCGCATTCGGCTTCACTACCGGCAAAAAGCATGCTGCGGGCCCCTCCAAGTGACTCCCAGGGGCTCCCTGCCCCCATTTTCCCCTGTATACTGCCACGGGGTTGTGGGTCATCTGCCTCGTTTCCTCATCTCCATCTACCTCCTCCAGCTGCTCGCGCTCCCCTCTTTGTACCTGGGTGAAAATCCACCATTTCACCAACAATGCTTCTGGTCCAATGTCCCTCCTCCCCTTTCAGTCCCCCCGGACTCATGGGGCCCCCGGGGAAAGTCGCCACTTCCAGCCCCTGCCCCGACAATTTTTCAGCACTGTTCCCGGGCATGAAGCAGTGGAAAGACGTTATTCTCCCGTAGTCCTGGCGACTGACAAATAAGTCGCCTCCTTGAAGGGCCTCAACAAAGGGCAGGTGTCACGCATGAGCTGCCACGCTGCATCAAATTTGGCCTTTCCTGTTCAACATCCCCAAATGTGCAGGCTGGAATTCCAACGGTGAAAACATCGCAATCAAGTTTTTGGGGGGGGCCCGTTCGGGCCGTTGCAACTCGAGGAGGGTGTTCCTGGTTTTGTGGGAATGGATAAGTCAGCACATTTTCCGGGCCTTTTCAGAATCTTCTGAAGATCGGGGGAAGACTTCGGATCCTTTTCACAACCAATTGAACACAGCGCCATCAGGGCCAGAACCACCCCTCCAGGAAAACGCGGAACCATGTTACTCCCATGTCCGTCACCAGGTTACATTTGCAGTTGCGCGGAGAAACCCCACACATTGATTTCTTGTGCATGACGCGGACATTCCTCCCCTGTGTGACTTTCGTTCACCGAGGCAAGCCAGGTGAGAACCGTGACACCCGTGCCCTACACAGTGGGAATGGGGCAGTACTTTTGGAGGGTGAGATGGTGGGGAGGAGGTGGCATTGCCCCAGGGGCCGCGTTTTAAACGTGGAGGAAAAGCGGCGTCTCCTGTCCAAGTTGTTGGGGTGCCCGGGCAGGAACACATTCACCATGGGCCGTAAAGGGCAAGTACTGGGCCCGACCGTAGTTACAGCTCCAACTCCGCGCTGCCGTGCACCTTGGAACAAACCGATAAGCTCAAGGACTGGCCCACCTTCTGTTCTACATATTTATGAAATGCTGGTCCCCGCCCTTTTGGAAAAGAAGTTAGGGCTTGGAACTCTCCATCTCGGCTCGGCACAAGCATTAGTTCTCTGAACGGTGCAAAAGTCCACCTTTTGGAAAGGGAGGGACTGAAAGTACCAACAATTTGGACAGGAGCACGGTCCAGCTGCTGCACCTTAGGAGGGTTTTGGACGCATATTGTTGTCTCTTTGCAATCGCCCTCGCTGAACGACTGCTGGCACCATGAGTATGGAGGAGCAGGAGCATCTGAGATGATGTCAAAGAGAAACAGCTCCCTTTTTCAGAGGTGGTGGAGCCTTGACTGGCTGCAATGGCATGCGTTTTCCACTGGGCGCTGCTGCTGCTGTTGCTGCGGCGGCAGGAATGGACCACCAATCTGACCACGTTTCCCCAGGCCACTGGATGGTGAAGCTGCATGTGTTGACGCAGGGCCGTGGGGCCAACGTTAAGCTTCCCTGGCCACGCTTCACTTTCCCTGCCTACAGATTCTACATATACCCATATTCGGCTCCTCCAGTGTCTTAAAGCAAAGAACTGCCACACACCGCCGAGTAGCTGATTTTACCGCCAACCGCTCCCACTGAAGTGACTACTAACCGCCGCCAGGCCTCACTGAGCCCCTGTGCCGCTACTTTCTTGGACCTGCGAAGCGGGTTTTTTACCCGTGGCCGCTTGGCTCACGCCCTTTCAACACTGCTGCAAATCCTGCTGACTCACGGCCACACAACCCACTTGCTGGCTACGCCGCTGCCTGACGCCAATCTATGCCCTCTTCTCCTGACGATGAAGAAGCCCTTGCCTCACCCGACTCCCAAGTGCGGGCGGCTACATCATCATCTGTTTGTGTTTCATCGTCACTGCTGTCCTCCATCACCGGTCTTGGTATGCAGAGGCTGATCCCTCACAAAATGACCTCCCAGCCACTCTCAACATCTATACTTTGCCGCCTACTGCAAGAAGCAGGGGAAAATTGCCCCATTTCTTCGCTGCTAAATAGCTCTGACTGCCCTCCTCAAATTTTCATCCTGCTAATAGTGGCGCTGAGCCCAGACTACATAGTAGATCTCTGGCTGAGGGAATCGGATGGGACAGAGGCTGGTTGAGGACAGGTGAGGGCCGTTGACCCGCTCCCGGGCCATGCCAACTAAGGGTTGTGTCTGACGTTCCCACCGACTCTTGGCTGGGGGTTTTCCCGATGTCATCTGGGAGGAAGTGGATGACCTAGTCAACCCATCAAGAACCATTGGTTGTGGCCTCACCGAGTGACCCCTGCTGCGACGTCCCCTTGCTGTGCTGCGACCTGGGCCTGCTCCAGGAATGTTTGTGCCACTGCCACTCGCAGGTGAAGAGCCTGCCACCTCTGTCTGACATACTGTTTGTTTTAAAATGTGCAGACACTGTTTGATGAAGATATCTCTAGATGATAAATACACACCCTGTATTTTTACTCCAAATGAACCCACTAAGAAGCTTTGGTAACCCTTGGATATAAAATGCGCTCCACAAATGGGCAGGAAAAAATTGACTTGTATTGCCCTTTTAAAAACTCTGTGTTTTTTACTGAATATAAAAGCACAAACAGGCTTAATTAACCTTTCTGATATGAATTATGCTACAAAATTTCTTCTGTGGCGGTGAAAAAACAAAGTTTCTTTTACGAGTACAACTGCAGAAAAATATTTAGTTAACCTCTGGATGTAAATTGCACAAAAGAATTGAGCAGCCAGAAACTAGTAGCTTTGTAGCGTGTTACAATTGCGTGTTTTCTACGCTACACAACAAGAGAAAAAATTGTAATTAACCTTCGCTTGTGAATTATGCTACAGGAAAAATGTCTTTTTTGGCGGTGAAAAAGACGGTTTATTTTAGTCACCACAACAGCAGAACAACGCTTAATTTACCCCTGGATGCAAATTGCGCAAAAGAATTGAGCAACCAAAAACTACAAGCTTTGTAGCGTGTTACAATGGTGTGTTTTTTACGCTACACAACAAGAGGAAAACTTGTAATTAACCTTCGCTTGTGAATTATGCTACAGGAAAAATGTATTTTTTGGCGGTGAAATAAACGGTTTCTTTTAGTCACCACAGCAGCAGAACAACGCTTAATTAACCCCTGGATGTAAATTGTGCAAAAGAATTGAGCAGCCAAAAATGAAGTGGTATTTGTATTGTAAAAATGCTGTTTCTTTAAATGAATACAACAGGAACTGGCTTAGATCCCCCTTGGATATTCAATGTGCTGTGAGCAGATAGCATTAAAATGTATATGCAGCTGCAGTGGACGCACACTGGACTTCAGATGCAATACCCCAAAAAATCTGAAATAGAACATTAAGAGAAGCAGTCTCTGAGACAAGCTGAGACACCCCACAAAAATCGCTGTATAAAAATGAGTTCTTTAGTGTCAGCTGTCACAATCAGCCGCGGCAGCACCTTCCCTAGTCAGTACAGTGAGAGCGGTATGAGCTCCCAGCGTTGCGCCCGGACTTATATAGTGCGGTGACGTCACAGAATCCCGCCGGTCTCTGATTGGCTTCATCTCTGCGCATGTCATGCAGGCTATGCCCTTCTTCCTCCCAGACTTCTTTGCCCCATGTAACGCCATGTGCTCGCAGATATTTTATCAATCAAAAGCACACTTCGTTCACCCGAAGTACCCCAAAGTTCGACTTCGTTCAGAACCGAAGTTTTCCTGAAATTCTAAACGAATTCCACTTCGTTAGAATCAATTCGCCCATCTCTAATAATAGTAAAAATTTTTAGCTACAACAGCCACAGTTTCCCATTTTCTGGGGTCATTTATGGTCAGATATTATGAGACAATTCCTTTAAGCTACATTGTGATGTTGCAGAGTTTCATATGTGTTTTTAAAGTGGTTGTCCCATTAGGACAACCCACCTCTATAACTTTGAATAGACTAGTTATGACCTCCTAGTACCAGGTAAGACATGCCACTGCAGGAGAACTATAGTATTACATGGAACATTGCGGTGGCTCTAGCTAATAGAGGACAACGCAGAAGGTAGTCAAAAATGGGGACCATCCCTTTTGGTTTTCAAATACCTTTTAATTAGAATGATTGCCCATAAACATTCATCAATGTTCTCATTCCTTAGACTATAACCCGTCTACATGTCTTCAGTTTTCAGCGACATGTCTCTGCAAGTGGCTACAGTTCCTTCCAACAAGCGTATCTGGTTTAGGTATCAATACCTTCTTCTCTTCTTTCTCCAGCGTCTGGTCTCCACCAAAGTCCTGTTGGTTCACACCATCGCTCTATTGCTCATTGAGAACAACTGCATCTGGCTCTCATGGCAAATGGCGTCAGAAAGTAACGTTAAGCTTGGCAGTCTATTTCAAGGGTCACCCACCTGCCCCACATTGCCTGGTATTCAAAGTTTTTCTTTTCCTGGCTTTTTTCCTGATGTTATTCATTTCATTTTTATTGCTCCTGTTCCTGACCTTGTTTCTTAATTAATTTATTGCCTTGCGATTTCATTGCCTGGTACTTTTAATACTCCTTCTGGTCCTAACTTCTGGCTATTCTGGACTAGATTACTGCCCTGTCCTCTGGATACTATCCCTGTGGTGCTATTCCTAACCCTTTCTTTTGACTAGTTACTGATTTTAACAACTCACCTCTAAGCCTGATTACTCTGTTGGTGAACATTCTCAGCTTTGTTCCTGACCTTGCCTCCATAAATACTTTAGAGAACAGGAAAAGGGTTTCTCCTGTGCTAAAGTCAACTTCTTCTTGCAGGGGTTAAGAATGAACACTGTAGTCTAGCCAGCATCATGCAATTACAGCTTAGAGAGTCACCATTCCTATAAATGTTCATTAAAGGGGCTGTCTCACCATACTATTTCACATAGCCATGGGCAGCTTTAGACTCACTTCCTGGTTGGGCTGTGGGTAGTTCGATAGCTGTGATTGGCATACCAGGACTGATATTACTAGCTATATCTGTTACAGTGACACAACTGCAGGAGATTTATAAAGTGTAGTGCACAAGACTACAAAGAGTAAAAGCTTTTCAGTTAGTTAAATAAACAAACTCTGTTGCTAGAGATAAGACTCTGCACGGAGTAACTCACCGAATGAAACATTTTATGTAAATAAAAATACATCAAAAGCTATAACACAAAGTACTGAGTATAAAATCACTAAATAATGGTTGTACGGTTACCAAATAACACTGCTACATAAAACCAGAATAGCAGGGCTAATATTACCAATAATTCCACTAAGACCAAATTCTGCCACATCATGACTATATATCATCATCACATAGTGACTGAATAATATCTCCACACTATGACCACATATCACCACCACATAGTGACTGAATAATACTGCAACACCATGACCACATATCACCACCACATAGTGACTGAATAATACCACAACACCATGACCACATATCATCATCACTTACTGACTGAATAATACCACAAAATTATGGCTACATATCACCACCACATAGTGACTGAAAAATACTGCCACACAATTATAGTATATTACCAAATATAAACCATTATACATTGCACACATATACGTGATTATAGTTTAGTTACATTTAGTGACTCACAGGTGATGTTTCTCTGAGTCATTCACGTTGCCTTTTCTTCTCCATCCAGTCCACATCTCCATGCTGACTTCTCCCGGCCACCACTTGTCTCTGCAAATTTGGACACAAATATCTTGGAATCTTCACATTTCCAGCACTCTGTAAAAACTTCCCAGTGGTGGGAGAGTGGGTTCAGAATACAGCTGAGAGGCACAGTCTCTGAGGAGAGACAGAGGACTAAAACCCTGGAGATTTTGCTACAGCTCTGCCCTGTACCGCTCAGAATCAGATTGTGTGGTCCAAACTGCTTGGAGGGGTTGGAGTTCAGTACGGTCATGGTTTTTATTGTTTTCTACAGATATCACAGCTGGACTTTGATGGATTTATTGAACCAGCGTTTGATTCATTTCTTCAATAAAATGGTCATGGAGGGACAGTGTTGAGGAGTTTATTTAAATAAAGTGTTTTTTTGTATTGTGTCCATGTGATTTTTACGGTTAATTTTCAGTTTTAGTAATAGAGATGTTTGACAGACGTCTCTATATAACCAGTGCTGGGGCTTGGTTTCAGCCACCGCTGGCTGACACCAGGCCCCAGCACTAGAAATAGAGAGACGTCTGTCAGACACTTTTGTTACTAACACTGGGAAAATAGTGGTAAAAAATTGAAACAACACAAAAACACTTTATTTAAATAAACACTCCCTGACAACATCCCTCATTGAGAAATTGATTAAAGAAATGGATCCAACACTCGTCCAACGTAATGCAGAGCAGAAACTTGTATAATACCGAAACACTAATCAGCATTTGGCTAACGGATATCTATAATGCCTAGGGCAGCATGAATACTAAATATGGCCCTATAGATAGGTAGACTCCCATATTACATAGGTAGTCCCCTAAATTAGGGGCTTTAGGTAGGTAGGTAGGCAGGCAAGCCCTAGGTAGATAGGTAAACAAGCAAGATCACAGGTAGGTAGGCAGATAGTTAGGCCCCAAGCCAGTGGGTGGGTAGGCCCAAGGTAGGTAGGTTTGTAGGCCCAAGGTAGGTAGGCAGTAGATAGGTCCCAGTTAGGTAGGCAGCAGTTAGGCCCCAGGTATTTAGGTAGTATATTGCCCCGAGGTAGGAAGTTAGGCTATAGGTAGGTAGATAGGTATATTGGCCTTAGGTAAGTAGGCAGGCAGTAGTTAGCCCCAGATAAGTAGGCTACAGGTAGATAGATTGCCCCTAGATAGGCAGGCAGTAGTTTGGCTGTAGGTAGGTAGACCCATGGTAGGTAGATTGAGCCAAGGTAGGTTGGTAGGCAGTAGGTAGGCCCCAGGTAGGTAGATTGGTCATAGGTAAGCCCATGGTAGGTATGTAGATTGCTCCTAGATAGGTAGGCAGTAGTTAGACCCCAAGTAGGTAGGTAGATTGCCCCTTGGTAGGTACGGAGTAGTTAGGCCCATGGTAGGTAGATAGATTGCTCAAAGGTAGGTAGATTTCCTCCAGGTAGGTAGCTAGATTGCCCCAGGTAAGTGTATTACCCCCAGTGAGTAAATTGTCCCCAGGTTGGTAGGTATATTACCCCTAGGTAGGAAGGCAGACTGGCTTTAGGTAGGCAGGCAGGCAGTAGATAGGCCCCAGGCAGGTTGGACCCCACTAGATGAAAAAAAAAAAAACTCACCTCTTTCTGTTCCCCGATGAGCAGCAGTCCCGGCAGCCCGGGCTTCTCCTAGTGAAGTCCAGGGCAGGCAGCACGGTGATATAAAGTCATTGCGCCACCTATGGGATGAAGCGCGGACTTCCCTTAGTACGTCTAAGGCCAAGGGCCTTAGACGTACTAGGCAGATTTACGGAGTGGTGCCTATTTCACTAAGCGCATGAACAGACATGCCCCTGAGTGCTTGGAACTGAGGGCCCGGGCGTTCTTAGGGATGATGTACGGGCCGGGCCTGACTCTCTATGGCAGTGGGCCCCCTCTGTGTTGGACCCCGGGCCAAACAGAGAATCCTCCGGTCGTCCAGTTGGCCAGTCCGACAGTGATCAGTCACATGGGTGTTATCGAAGGGGTGTGTCCTTGCACACACTAACTTTATCAGCACTGATTGGACAATGTCAGACTACAGGATAAACCCCCTTCCTCCAACGGAACACATCCCCAACACCCAGCTGACAGATTCAATCATACATCTGTCATTACTTAGCATTATGTTATGGAGTATAAGATGCAGAGTAAATAGTATTGTGAAAATATGTAGCATAACTTCAGCTTAATTCAGGTGTTTTATGCTGTTCTGTAAAATCTTAAAAGTTAAATTGAAAGTACTGCTGACCTGACCCACAGATAGTGATGGACAGTTTGTTCTGTACAAACACTAATACAGCAAAAGATGTCAATCACTGTATGTGGGTGGGGTAAGGAGAACTTCTACAATCAGGATTTACTCTAGTATTTGCTTTATGTTCCTTCTCAGAAATATATATACCTATATATCACAGAGCTCAGCTCCTCCATCATATAACCCTATATATCACAGAGCTCAGCTCCTCCATCATATAACCCTATATATCACAGAGCTCAGCTCCTCGCCCTCTATTATATAACCCTATATATCACAGAGCTCAGCTTCTCTCCTCTATCATATAACCCTATATATCACAGAGCTCAGCTCCTCTCCTCTATCATATAACCATATATATCACAGAGCTCAGCTACTCTCCTCTATCATATAACCCTATTTATCACAGAGCTCAGCTCCTCTCCTCTATCATATAACCCTATATATCACAGAGCTCAGCTCCTCGCCCTCTATTATATAACCCTATATATCACAGAGCTCAGCTTCTCTCCTCTATCATATAACCCCTATATATCACAGAGCTCAGCTCCACGCCCTCTATTATATAACCCTATATATAACAGAGCTCAGCTCCTCTCCTCTATCATATAAACCTATATATCACAGAGCTCAGCTTCTCTCCTCTATCATATAACCCTATGTATATCACAGAGCTCAGCTTCTCTCCTCTATCATATAACCCTATATATATCACAGAGCTCAGCTTCTCTCCTCTATCATATAACCCTATATATCACAGAGCTCAGCTTCTCTCCTCTATCATATAACCCTATATATCACAGAGCTCAGCTTCTCTCCTCTATCATATAACCCTATATATTACAGAGCTCAGCTCCTCTATCATATAACCCTATATATCACAGACCTCCAGTCCTCACCCTCTTGTTACGCCCCTGAGCTGCAGTCCACAAGATTTCAATCTGTGCAATGTACTACTTTGCACTTTAGCTGCACCTTCACAGTTAAAATAATTCTGTAGCATTAAAAATGTCTCAATATAACCAAAATCTTTTTTAGGACAGCCATTGAAGCCACACCCCTTTGGTAATGCCTCCTAAGGCTTTCAATGTAAGGAAGGAAACAGAAGATATACACTGAGATTAAAGGGGTGTTCGGGGACCAATCAATGCTCATTGGTCCATCGGGGTATGAGTAAAAATAGAAGATGACTCATACTTATCTCCCGGACATTCCTGTTCACTCCTGGCTACTGGTCCGTACATTTAGGATTTAAGCAGTGAACATTCATCATTCATGTGACCGCTCCAGCCAATTATAGGCCACAATAACACCTGCACCTGACCTCTGTGGCCTGTAAATAGCTGGCGCGGCCACGTGAATGATGACTGTTCACTGCTAAAGTCCAGGATGAAAGGAACAGCATCTGTAAGTAAATGGGAGCCTTCCGGAGGTAAGTATGAGGTTTATCTTCTATTTTTACTCATGATGAACGAATGAGCACTGACCGGTCCTGGAACAACCCTTTAAGGTTGGGAGAGAGAGAGAAAGATAGACAAAGCACAGCAAGGCACTGTGGGGTTTGTAGTTTTACAGGTAAACAGCTTTCACGCAGAAAATGCTGCTGCTCGGCTGTAGAGAAGAGAGGTTATATGCAGCACAGAAAAAGAAAATCACAATTTAGCACAGAAAACATCACAGGAAGATAAATGAAGACTCAGGCCAGCAATGTGATGATTGTTTTCTGGTTGGTTCACCAGACAACTGCATTAATGTCTTTTAAAATTCCCTTTTTTAACATTCATTGTTCTGTCAGAGGATTAAAGGGTTTTCTCACTTTAAAGAATAGCTTTCATAATGTAGGGAACAATAAATTAAGACGTTTTCCAAATATATTGCTTTGTTCATCTTTTTTTAAGAAGCTACAAATTATTTTATCACCTTCTGAGGGCTTTCTAGTTTCCCAAGTGACCGACCTGTGTATTCCTTCTCCCCTGCTGTTTGTTCTATCTGATAGCAGGGAGTGACTTCATCACACAGGTTGTGGATGGCAGTGAGAGCTTGTTTGTTATCTGATCTTTCAGACAAAAGACAATAATTACTCTACTGTTTACTTTAGCTCAGCACCTTCTCCTGTCCTGGTAGAAGGTTATTTAGCTAATCTAGACTTATAAACATAATAAACAGAGAAGTCTGAATACATGTAGCTCATCTGCTAATTACAGACAGCTTGACCAGGAAGTGACAGAGCAAACCAGCATTATTTAATTCATGCATCCTATGAAACTTTGAGATGAGACAACCCCTTTAAACAGTCACTTTAACTGTTTGTGCATTGTAACTAACATTTTTGATCAATCCTGCAAATCCTACTCTTGTCAATCAACACCTAAGTTTACCTTCGTATGATCAGTATATTGTGGGAAATGTTGACTATTACTCAAAATGTTTCATCAGATTTAGGGGCAAAAATGTATTTCAATTTTTATATTTGAGGCCGGGGCCTTACGCCAATCTCATAATTCTTAGTAAAACTGCAGTAATACCTCAGCAATCATGATGTAATTTGATTATCCCTTAAAAATTGTATTATTCCTTAATTTTATTATTTCCTTAAAGGGAAAAAATCACAAACTACTTTACAAACATCCTCAAAAAATCCAAATCCAGCTTTATATGCAGCTCAGAATTTCTGCTGAGAGATGGAAAAAGAGCAGCTTCAGTCATAGTCAGGACACAGAACTGCTCACATGCTGTGTTATGACTAAGGGTCTATATTTTTTGGCAGACCCGAAACGCGTCAATACTTTTCAATGTTTTTCATAGGCTTTTAGAGATATGTATTAATTTTAATATGGGACAATAAAGATTACTATTTTTTAAGCTGCAGTGCTGACCAGACCTACTACTATTTTCTACTTCCGTTGTTGCACCTGTGGCCGGGTGATTGGTCTCTGCACCGAAGGACTTGCTGCACACGCTTGGAGGACTGTGGTGAGCTGTATCTTTGCTTTTCTTTTTACTCACATACTGTAGCTACTGCAAAGACCATTCATTAAAATACTGGTAAAACACATTGTATATAGAGCTGAAAAGACATCTAAAAAATCTAAATACCATATAGAGAGGTAAGAAAATGTTTACAACATAACAAAAATAACAAATACAAATTTAAATAGCTGGCCTTTTAAGTCTTCTAACCCTGGAATATAACCGTGGAATATTCTATCAGTTCACCTTTTGCTATAATCTTTGCATTCTCCCTCGCAGGGTTTATATGTCAGAGTGTACTAATATGAGTATATTTATGCTTCTGTTCATTTTACTACAAATCCAGTTAATGAGAACTATTTTAAATGTGATCTATTATACAGTGTATTTAGCATTACATGGCTGCTCCAGCAGCTGCTTACCTTAATAATGCTGATTTTATCAAATAAACTGCTCCTTAAACTCTGAGCTAAACACCATTATTTCTGCACATTGCCTGTGCCACCCACTCTGCCTGACGTCCCTGCTTCTAGTCCTCGGGTGTAATTTCATACTCAGCCTTATAGCATCATTAACACGATGAACTGTAAAGGAAAATAAATATGTTGGTTAATTATAAATCACCACCATTCTAGATTACACATCATCTTCCTGTGGCTCATATATCTGTACTCAATACTGTCAATTTGAACCAAATATGCATATACAGTATATAGAGTATTTCACAAAAGTGACTATACCACTCAGATTTTTGTAAACATTGTATTATATCTTTTCATGGGACAACACTGAAGATAGGACACTTTGATAAAATGTAAAGTGGGCAGTGTCCCAGCTTGATAAACAGTGTAAATTTTTTTTTTCCTCAAAAAAAACCCCAACCCCAAAACCCCATAAATGTCAAAAACCCTGGCACCAAAAGTGAGACCTCCTAAGTAAAAATGGTTTAAAATTGTGCCCAAGTGTAAATTATTTTGTGGGGCCCTTCCTTTAATTTCCGCACTGCCTTTACTCTCTTTGGGCATGAAGGTCCTAGTCTTCACGGGTTTAAACCAGTTCCCCGGGGAATCCTCTTCCCTCCTTATGAAGCATAAAGAGCTGGGGGGTGTTGAGCCCTTGCGCCCCCCTTCAATTTCTGTTTGAGGATGGCCCAATAAGCATTTTTAGGGTTTAGGTTTTGGGACACATGCTTGGCCTTTTCCTCCCACTTTCCCCTCATTTCCTTTGGGAAAAAGCAGTGGTGTCTTGGGGGTTTGTTTTGAGGTCAATTATCATTTTGGGAAATTATGGTTCTGTGCCCCAGTTTCCACAGGGGGGGGGATCTTTGCTCTGCTTCAGGGGTTTTCCAAGAAACATGTTGGGTTTTCATGGTTCCTAATGAACTGTAGCTCCCCCATCCGGGGCAGCTTTTCAGGGCAGCCCCAAAAAAATTTGACACTCCCCCACCTGCTTAAATTTTGGGAAAAGGGAAAACATTTGGGTCTTTGTAGTCCTAAACCGGTTTGGGCCCGCCACACATGCTTGACGTTTCTGAATCATATAAGTTTCTCTTGGTTCATCAGACCCAGGAAAATGGTTCCAGTAATCTTTCCTTTGTCTGTTTGTTTTTACCCCAAAACCTTTTTTTATAGGTGTATAATTCCTAGAAGGGGTTTCTTCGGGGGACAAACAGCCAGGAGACCAATTTGATGCAGTTTTCCGGTGTATGGTCTGAGCACGGCAGGCAAAGCCCACCCTGTAACCTCTGTGACGGCCTCGGGTGTTTTTTTGGGAAAAGGGCCCAATCTTGGATATGTTTGCTGAGAAAGTCCCCTCAGTTCTTTTTTTCGCCCATGGGGGAGGCCTGTTTTGAATGGAAACCTGTTCTGTTAGTTTAAATTTAGGGTTTTTTGGCCACCGTGCTGAAGTTTCAGTTTCAGGGTTTTTGGGCCAATTTTCAAAAGTCAAGGCCTTTTTTAAGTAGGGAAAAGAAAATTTTTTTTTTGGGGATTTCAAATGTTCTTTCCCAGGGGGGGTGCCATGTTGAACTTTAAAGGGATTTGTAAAAGATAGTTTTGAGAGCGATAACACCATATTTAACACACTTGCTCAAACTTACACTTGTTTCATTCACACCCGAGACCTTGTAACACTAATTTAAGGTGGCGCGATCCCACTACAAAGCCCCTTACTGGCATTGGGGTTTACCCATATGTCCAATGTCGGTAAGGGGTTAAGGAGGGTAGTTTCCCCAAAAAAAGTCTTTTAACCCAGGGGTTTTACAAAGGTTTTTTAGCCCTTTAAAGTGTTGAAAACCCTTCCCAAAATGGTGCTAAAAGGGACAATCCTAATGAAAAGTAAACCCCAAAGGTAAGTAGGGGGTTCCCCCTTTTTCTAAAGGTTTTTGATTGGTAAATGGGGAAAAACTAACCCCCATATTGAATATCTTTTAAATGGCCAAATTAGGGGAAATTAAATTTATTGTTTTGTTTTTTGTTTGTTGATATTTTGGCTCTGTCTCCAATGTACACAAAAACGATCATTTTTCAGCATTTTTTGTTTTCTAAAAACGTTGAAAAAACGATTGAAAACAGGTCCCTAGAATTTTTTTTGGGGTAAAAAAAATTTTCCCTGTAGTTTTGCACGGAATTTTTCCCAGTCGCTTTTTGGAAAATGTTGCAAAAATTTGATGGCAGGGCAAAAAATTTTATTTTTGGAGTCTCTTTTTAAAGCGCCGGGGATTTTTTTGAATGTTATTTGGTGCATTTTTTTTTGAAAAAAAATTTCCCTTTAGCCATTTTATAAATTGTTTTCGAATTTCTGTCCAAAAAAGGCGGAAAAAAAAAATTTAAAATTTTGTCCCCCAGAAAACGGAGGGTTTTTTTCACCCAGATTTTGACAGGAAAGTGGGAAAAAAAAACGGTTTATAAAACGTTTTAAAATTTTTGGGGTTTTCAGTGAATTTTTTGCCCAATGCCATTTTTGAACTACCCTTACTGTGTTTCCGAAAAAAAAAAAAAAGTTTAAAAATTTGAAAATCTGAAAAGGAAAGGGAATTTGAATTTAAATTTACCCCCACTTTGCCTTTCTTTTTCTGTAAAAACCCCTTAAAGGGTTAAAAAAATTTTTCCTAAGTGTTTTTTTTGAATCCCTTTAAAGGGGGGGCAGTTTCTTGGACGGAAAAATTTAAATTGGGGGTGTTTTAAAATTTAACTTCAGAACGGGAAACTGCTCCCTATCAAAATTTTGTGTTCCCAAATTTTTTTGAAAATTTTAAAAAATATTCCCTACTAATTTAAAAGCCCCCTAATGTCATAAAAAAAAAAAAGAAGGGTTTTAAAAAATTGATGCAAAACATAAATTTGACAGTTTTTTGAAAATTATTTACTTTAAAAATTTGGCCCAATTTTTTTTCCACTTTTTCACAACTTTTTGAATTTTTCCCAAATAAAAAAAAGGGATTGTACCCAAAAAAATGTTTAATTTCCCTTACCTTAAAAAAACAATGGGGTAACGGAAAAAATTTCAAAAATCACAGGGGGCCCAGTTAAAAGCATTAAAAATTTTTTTTCCCAGTTAAAGTGTCATTTTTAAAAAAAAAATAGAGTTGGGCCCTTAAAGAAAAATTTGTCAATAGTTTAAAGGGCCCCCTTCTTGCTGGGGGGCAGAAAAAAAGGTTAGTGGCAGGACCTGCTTTTTTCCCAGCCCCGGGCCCCTTTTTCCCTGAAAAGATTCAGCAGTTTAGGCATTTTCCCTCAAATCTGCATTTTTTTCCCCCCGGGAAGATTTCTTCGAAGAGTTCTTCAAAGGTCGTTTTTTAAAAACCCCGCCCACCGGGGCTAGCCCGCCCCCCCAAACTGATAAACCTTTTCCCTTAAATTGGTAGAATAAATGGGGACAAAAACTCCCGTGGGTGGGGCTACCCTTTTGGGGTGGGCGGGGGCAAAACCACCAAACCCATGAATAAGATTTGGGGGTTAAAGGGCTCAAAAACTCCCTGCACCCTTTCCAAAATTAAAGGGAAACGGGCTGGGAAACAGAAAGGTTGGCCCACTGGCTTGTGCTTCTTTTCAGCAAGGGGGGGGCAAAACCCTATTTTGACAGGTTCCCTTTAAGCCAAAAAAACGGGCCCTTAGACCCTTAAAGCTTTTTTAAAACTAATTAAAATGTGGTAAAAAAAAACCCTTTGGGAACGGGTTCCAGTCACCCAAATTTTTTATACAAAAAAAACCCAATGGCAAAAATTTTAATTGTAACACCCTTTTCCCTTTTTGGTAAAAAGTATTTTTTCTTAGAAAAAAAAAAAACACGATACAAAAACCTGATGTGAACCCCCCAAAATTTTCTTTAGAGCGGGCATCTTTTTTTTTTTCAACAAGGCTGGTGCACTACAAACAGGGCAAGACTCTAACAATATATAACTTATCTGCTTAGTTGTCCTTTATGCTAATTTTTTTAACTTTATCATTATTGTTTAAATTTTATTTTAAATTTTTTTGATTTTTGATTTCTTTAAAAACTGAAATGAAATATTGCAACATTAAAAAAAAGTTAAAAATTGTGTCAACTTTTACACAAAATTAAAAAAAAAATCTTTAGAGCAAAGCCTAGGTAACCCAGCAGAAACAATGACAGAGATATATACACATAAATACTTACACTGCTGAGGGATGATGCCATATAAAATTTGTACTTCTAAATTACACACTGCCTTCTGTTCAAGCAGAGCTCTCCACAGTCCTTGAGACTGAACTTTCTATGGAATTTTTGGGCTTATAAAAAAAAAGAAGTGGGCTTTCTTTTTTAAAAACAATAGGGCTTCTAAATAAAGCAAACATTCTTAAAAAAGTTTACTTAAAATGTTCAGCTTGAATTCTTCGGTACTTTGCTTCTTCGCTTGTAATTGTATGGGGAAAACACCAAAACCCGGGGGAATTTTGGCCCCAAAACCCTTTTTTTTTTTGGGGGCTGTCCCTGGGTTTTAAATTGGCTTCTCAGACAGTTTTCGTATTTGAAAAAACCCCTGAAAAAAAACCGATTGTCAACCCCTCCCTTTGAGTTTAATTTGAAAATAGCCCCCGTAGGGTTTCAATGCAGGGTTTTTCTATGGGGTGGGGTTTTCACACGCCAAACGTTTTCCAAAAAAAAATTTGGGAAAATTTTAAAGGGTTTTTCCGCCCGGTTTTTGAGCGGAAAAGTCTGTATTCGAGATATGGGGGGGCAGAAATCCCCCAAACCCTGCCAGAAACCCCCATTTAAACCCTGGAAAAAAACAATGAAAAAACCGGTTAGAATTTTTTTTAATCCAGAATCCGGGCCCCTAATTTTTTTTTCTAAACCTTTTTAGTATTTGAGGTTTTCAAAAAATTTTTACGTCTTCCAAATTTTTGTGTCCTTGGGTTTATTTTTATTACCACAAGAAAAAAAAAATTTTGGCTCCAAAAATGCCCTGAAAAGGAAAGAATAAATAGTCAACTAGAAAACCTTTTTTCAAAAACCCAAAATTTGGGCCCTTTTGGGTTTTAAAAATTTTTGTAAACCTCTATAAACCCCTATTGATCTTGATAAAACAAACTTTGGCAAAATCAAAAAACGAATTTTGCCGATCTTTCCCCAAAAAAAGGGCAAAATGAGCTAGTAGGATCTGATATTTTCCCCAGTGTTAAAAACCAAAAAAACCTGTTATTCAGGGCATCAATGGAGTCTCTTGCTCCTGAACCCTATCTAAATGACTTTTAGAAATCTTGAAAAAAAAATTAAGGGAAATTGTCTAAACTTTTACGGGTTGGGTTGCCATTTTAGAAGCTATTTTTCAATTTAGCCAGCCATTCTTGACCTTGATGCTGCTGTGCATTATATTTTGGGTTGGTCTTTTAAAAGTTGGGAGTGTTACTCAAAAAAGGCCCTTTTTAAAGTTTTGACACTAGTTTAACGAAATTTGGGGAAATGGGTTTTCATTTGGATTGGGCAAAGAAGCCCGATTTTTTTGGAAAAGTATTATTATTTTTAACCCCTTTTCCCTGGTTTCTAAACCCCTAAAATTGTAAACCCCCTTTTTATCCCGGGTTTTTTCGGTTTTTTTTACAATGGGGCTCTATGGAAAACCCTGCGCAAATCCCCACTGCACCCGGGGTTTCCCCTCAGGCGGGTTTTTCCCCCCGCGGTTTGGCCGCAAAAAATTTAACTGCACAAATTTTGCATGTCAATGTGGGGGCGAGGGCTTTTTCCCCTCATGGCAGAAAAAAAACATCCCCCCCGGGTGTGGGGCGCCGCCAAAAAAAGGCAAAAAACGGCCGTTATTTGTCCTGTTTCGTGGGGACGCACCCCAAGTGAGAGTTTTTTTTTTTTTTTTTTAAAAATTTTTTGAGTTACCTTACAATTCGGCTCTAACCCCTTTTGTCCCCTCCCCCAAAAGGAAAAAAGCTATTTAAGGGAACTGTTAAAGTTCCCCTTTTTGATTTTCCCCAGGTTACTTTCCCAGAATGGAAAGTGGAAGTGACATTGGAAGTGGTTTTGGACATCACTTCCACTTCCCAAAACACAGGAATAACCTATAGAAACAGGAAGAGATTCCGCAGCAGGAGAGATTCAAAGCCTGGGGGCAAAAAGGGCCCAAAAGCAAGCTAAAAGTTTAAATTAAACCCCTTTAAAAACCCCAAACCAAAGTCTAAGGGGCCCCCTTTGGTTTTGGTGATTTTTGGGGTGGTTTTCAATTTGTTTTGGGGCCTTTCATAAAAACAGATCGCTTAGGTTTGGGGTTTTAAATTGGCCCTTAAATGGAATCTGAAGAGGGAACATTAGTGGTAATTTTATAATTTTTTAACCCAAAAAAACACCCATAAAAAAAAATTTAAAAAATACTCTTTTAAAACGAATCTTTTCTTTATCAGGGGCAAAATTTCAGATGTTGTCCTGTATCCAAAAACCTATAGAAGCTGATTGTGCCGCCCCAGTTTAAATGTCCCGAAAAAACCTTCTCACAACCCATCTTTCACCCCCCTCCCCCAAAAGGGAAATTTTAAAGGGTTTTAAGAGGGTCATTTGGGTTCAAAAATTTTGGTGCTTGATTTGGAGAGGTACTTGCACACCTTTTTTCGGTTTGTATTTTAAAATTTTTGTAGGTAAATTTAGAAAAAAATCAATTTTTCCATTTGGAAAGGCTCAGGAGGTTCAAACTTCTCCTTTGAGGTACTCATTTTATTAAATATTAAAGTGTTTTTATTTCTTTTAACTTCCAAATTAAAAAGGTGTTTTTTAAAAAAATAAAAAAAAATATTTTTTTAATAGGGGCTGTGCAAGTAAAGAAAGGGTAAGTTTCCCCTTTTTATAAAAAAAATTTAAAAACAAAAAAAATTTCATCCCCATTTTATATTGCCTTTACATTTTTAAAAACTAACCCTTTGGTGATGCCAGGGAAAAAAGACTCTGCAAAGCACGGCTTCACAAGTTAACTGTACAGGTCACCCACGTTCACATCAGGCTCTTGTCAGGTTAACGGTTATATTGACTGACAATTATGAAGAGATTACACTTAATGCAGCTTTTTCATGGGGTAAATCAGATCTTCAAGGTTGGTAATACAGGGGATAACATCAATTACAGTGGACTGTGGTTTAACATTTGTTTTATAAACATATAATAAAGCTGTGTATTTCATCATTTCATCCATTGTCTTAGCCACCAAGATGAAACCTGAGGCAAGTGATACTATTCTAAATTTGTGATACATTCTTTTATAAATGTAAGAAGAAAGACATTGATCAACTATTGATATAAAATGTATAAACCCGTAAATTCCTTGGCTTGCTTTTTTCTGTAAATATGAAGAAAAATTTTAATGGGAAAAAACAAAAAAATTAGCAAATTTTTTTTTGCATACCCCGGGAAAAGGGACTGGGAAATTTTCTGTACATGTTAAAGGGGCTGTTACACGGCAATGGACAAATACCGGGGGCAGTTTATCGGGCCCGTATTTTTTCCGGGGTTTTTTTGCCGTCCCCACGGGCGCGTGGGCGGAAAAAAAAGCCCTCCCCCCTTTCCCCTTCACATGTCATTTTTTCCGTCCAAAAATGCCGAGTTTTCTATTTGAGGCCCCTTGCATTCGTTTTCGGCCGTTTCATTAGACCCGGGTTTTCAAACTGCAAACCGTTTTAAAAAAAATGTCCGCAAACCTGTGCCCGGGGGACATGGGCCCCTTTGGGTATTTTTATACGGGATTTGCCCCTGCGTGTTTGCATTGACCTGTGGGTTTGGGCTTGTGGATGAATCAAAAAAATTGCATGGGGCAAATTTTTTGGATGCTTTCCAAAAAGGGGACCGAAAAGGCGCAAAAAATATAAGCGGCGCTCTCTTTATTGGGGAACGCCGCTGGTGTCTGTTTGCCGGGAGTTTTAGGGTATGTTCACCCCGGCTTAAAAATAATGTTTTTCAAGTCCGTAATTTTTGCGCCAGAGTGGGCAAAATTTCTAGTTTGAGCGAAATTTGGTTGGGTAACGAGGGTCGATCGATTTTGGCGTTTGTCGGCCCCTATCGATAAGGTTTTTTTTGGGGTTGTGAGCATCGTTTTTTCGCGATGACCATTTTAAAAATATGGGGAGAGCAAACAACACCTTCATTATTCACCCCAAAAAAGGCTGGAGAAACTGAAATTAACAAACCACCCCGTCAAAAAGGATAAAGCTACTTTTTAGGCAAACACTTAGGTTATAAAAGTCACAGAAAAAAAAGTCACAGACCCTTTA
>JAODAL010014873.1:0-85871 GCA_025379985.1 Phyllomedusa bahiana | reverse complement strand
TTTTTTCCGATTTAAAAAACACGTACGGAGGTTTTTTTGGACAGTTTTCCAACAAAAAAGGGGGAAAAGGGATTTGAGGGGGGGCTGTCCCGAAGGAATGTACGAATAATAAAAATTAATTTCGATCAAATTTTTTCCAAAAAAACCAAAAAAAGCTTTAAAAAAAATTAAACAGGGAAAAAAAAAAAATTTGTCTAAAAAGGGCGGACATTGGGTGGGAAAGTGGTAGTCATGGTTTAAATTTTTTATAGGAGAACTGCTTTGTGGATTTACTTGTGGGGCTTTAATTATAAAAAATTTAAAGGGGGAATCCAACGGGAGGAATACGGGAGATTCTATAAAAATTTTATTGAAAAAAAAGGAGTTTTTCTGGGTATTTTGAAGACAAACAATACAGTAAATTTTGGGGTTGAGAAAACCCTTTTCACACCGAAATTCCATGGACTCCCTAAAATAAAACAAATTACTCCCGCCCCCCCCTTTTGAGGCCAAAATTAAGGTTTAGGCTCTTTAAAAAAGAAAGTTTGTGGTGGATAGATGCCCTCCCCCCAAAACCTTTGTGGTGTGGGGTTCCCAAAAGTTACATCAAAATGTACACGGGGAAAATCTTTCCCAATTTTAAAAAATTCCCCTTGGAGTAGTAGCTTTTTCCTGGCTTAAATGTGATGGGTTTTTTCCCCTTTTAAATTTTTCCCACCCCCCAACCCCTTTCTTGCTATGTCTGCTTTAGCCTCCACCTTCTATGAAAAAAATTACCCTATTTCAGAGGAATTTAGAATTTATTCTGCAGGTGGGAAAAACCGTTGAAACATAAATTTTTTTTTTTTCCCAAGGGAATATTCTTTTTAAGATCCCGGGGTTTGCCCCCAAGGGGGGCCCTTAAAATTTTTTCACCCTTTCCCCGGGCTAAATCTTTTACATGGCTTGGTGGGGGGGAAAATTTTACATTTTTTTTCTTCAAATAATCCCTTTTTGGGGAAAGAAAAAAAGTACTTTGGAAAAATTTTTTGGGTTGACATTTTGAAAAATTTGGTTTTGGAAAACCAGTTTCGGATATAGAAAAATTTTTTTTTTTCATCAATAAATAATTTAGGTTTTACTTTTTCCCCAAATGATATTTGCAGTATACTTTTTTTAGATTTATACAAAAAAATTTTTAAAAATTTAATAAAGGTTCACTGTCTTATACAGGAAGGAAAACTGCGGGAAACACTGTTTTACAGGGCTAAAAGTAGCCATCCAAAAACACCACTAAAAGAAAAACCCTTGGGGGAGTTACCTGTGCTAAAACTTTTCTCTGTTCGGGGAATTTGGGGTTGTTCTAAAAAGCAAAATTTTTAATTATAGAGCAACTTTTAAAAAGAAGAAAATAAAAGATGGGGGTTTAGATAGGCAAAGAGTTTAAGTGTCGACAAAAAATAGAAACCAATTACAAAGGGGAAAAGAGTTCCCAAAAAAAAAATTTTAAAAGGGCCCCCTTTTCCCTTTGATGTTTGTTCCCCCATAGAACCCAATATTTTAAAGGGTTTGGAGGTGGACCCCCCTGGCCCCCACCGCGGGCGTTTGGGAAAAGGAAAAAAACCCCGGGGAGTGCGTTTAAAGGGGGGGTCCCGGTATTCCCCCCGAGCCCGCCGAAAAGGGAAAAGGATTGCTGAGGGGGGGGGGGTTCCACCGGTCATACCACTGGCGGGGCTTGCCTGCGGTGGCGGCAAAGGGTGGGCGAGGGTCAGAATCGGCATTTTCAGGCTCGTAGTCGGGACAGGCAAGAAGGTCAGGGCAGGCGGCTGGGGTTTTGTGAATGTAAAAGGGGCAGAAGGTCAGGGCGGGCGGCAAGGATCGGGGTTCGGGTAAAGGGAAAGGGCAAAGGGTTGGGTTTTAAAACGGTAGGCGAGACAAGGTTTTAGGGAAAAGGGTTTTCCCAAATTTGGTTTGGGGCAAAAAGATCCGGCAAAGGGCCCAGGGGGAAGAGGCGGGGCCCAAAAATTTTGGGGCAGTGCCCGGTAATGGCCAATTACCGGCGCACTTTTCCCCTTTTAAAATTTTTCGGGCTGCCGGCGTGCGCGCCCCTAAGGGGGGGTTTGCCGGCACCCCGGAGACTGAGAGGGAAAGGGGTAGGGGCGGGGGGCCGGGTTTGGTCAGGGGGGACCGGGCCGCGGGATGAGCCCGGCCCCGGACCCGAGGTGCGGGGCGGGGCGCCGCTCAGGGCTCGGGGACGGGTGCACCTGCGCCCCGGGGGGGGGGGGTCGCCGGGGATCCGTGGGACAAATACCCCTTTTGGGGACCCCCCCTTTTTTTTTAGAGTGGAGAAATTTATGAATAAAGCTGCGGTCCCGGGTTTTTCCCTCGGCTCCCCGAGTTTTTCCCCCGGGCCCCAACCCCTTTCCCGTCGAAATAGGAAAATATCGTTTCCCTCTAGTCCTCTCTACCAGGTTTCTTTAACCCCAAAAAACATTAGCTGCAAACCCGCCCCCAGAGGAGGATTTGGGCCTTCTGAGAGAAGCGATTTTAAAAGGGCCAGGGGTTTAGGAGCGAGAATTTGGGAAAGGGGTTCGGATAGCAAAAAGGGGGGAGGAGGGCCCCGGGGTTTATAGGCCACGGGTTTATGCGCCCTTTAAAGGGCCCCGAAGGGTCCTAAAAAAGCGGGGGGGGGTCCCAGTTTTTTGGAGGGGATTTTGAAAGGGGGACATATGGGCTGGGCCGCCACACCCCTTTTCAACCCGGGGGGAAGGGAAAACAGCGGGGGAGGGCTTCTTCTTTTTTATTGCCTGCGCCCCTTATGCGGGGCAGGGGCGACGGAGAAGGGGTTGGGGGGGGGCAGGGGGCCAAATGGTCCCTAGTCCCGGGGCCAGGGGTGTCAGCAGCTGGGACCTCGGGGTGAGGATGCAATGGGGGGAGGTGGGGGGGGATGTAAGCCGTAAAACAAGAAAGAGAGATGGCACCGCGGATTCTGATCTTGGGGATTATACGAAAATTTTGCCCCAAGGGGGAAATAAGTTGGCCCAAATTTATTTTTCCCTTTCGACAGAAGTGGGGGGAGGTAACATTCCCGAACTTGATTACTCTTTTCACCTGGCCATTGTCTTTTGGGGGGGTAAGCCCAAGGTTTCAAGGGTTCACCTGGAGTTTAGCACAAAAGGGGGCCCCCCAGAATTTAGAAACAAATTTCACCCCCCGAATCAGAGATGATTTTGGGGAGGGAGGTTGCGCGAAAAATGGGGAGAAAAAATTGCTCGGGCCAGGCGCGGGGCCGAAGGCAGACCTGGCAAGGGGGCAAAATGTGATTTTAGAAAAAAACCCGGGCTCCACCCCCCACACAACGGGGATTACCCGGGCGGAAAGGGGGGAGGTCGGTTTTTGAAGTCCATCGTACGTGAGAAAAACCCTGGTTGCGTAGGGATGGGCAGTGGGGGGCAAGAGCCTGCCGGCTTGTGGGAGGAGCCTTGTTGCGAGCCAGGAGGGACACGCTTGGACGTTCTTTAACGTATTTTTGCGGGGGGTCCTGCCAACCCAAAAGTACCGGGGGAAAACAGGAGAAAAGTTTTTTGTGGGCCCCGGAATTTCCCGGCCAAAATGGGACAGTGCCCCACTTCAGGAACGCCTACGGAGCGCGGGGGACTTTTGTCTTCCCCGGGGGGGGACGTTTCCCGGGGGACCCACAGGGGGCGGAGATTATGGCGTTCCCCGGAGGGAAATTTTTGTCTGGGAAACCCCTTCTTCACCCACCAAATCGGGGGGGCACGGGGGAGGGCCCTTTAGCCTTCAAAATTTTTCTCGGAGGGCGGAAAAAGAAACTGGAAAATTAAAAAAGGGAGAAAAAAAAGCGGAAACCAACCCCAGCCTGGCGGGATTAAGTCGTTTGGGGGTTTTGGGGGTACTGGAGGGGTTTTTTTGATGAGTAGATACAAATTTGGGATGCCGGGGGGCCCCCCTTTCCCGCAAAATTCGCCATTTTTTTCCAAAGGGCCAGTTTTTTTGGCCTAAAAATTCCCGGGTCTCCAATGGTGTAAATTTCCTCTCCGCCTGTTTAAAAAAGGGTTTTTGAAAAGAAACCACAAGTGAAAATGTTTTGGGCCCGGTGGGCCCCTTTTTGCATGAGGGCCCCAGATGGCGGTCTACTTTTAAGGAAGGGTTTCGCTGGGTTGGCCGCGGGACAGGATGGAACAGGGCAAAGGCCGGTTTTTTTAGCTTGGAGAAACCCCCTTTCCTCCGGGCCCCGGAAGGCCAGCTCCCGTGGATTGGCCCTTTTCCCGTAAGGGCACCAAAGGGAGCCCAGCGTGGAGAAGTGCGGAAAAAAACTGCCCGGGAAAAAGGGTTTCAGAAGCCCTAAAAAACCGTTGTTTTGGCCCGCAGGGCCCCCTGGGCCCCTGGCCCATTTTTCCCAAAAACGGTTTACAATTTTGGGTGGGGCCATCCGGGAGCCCTTGGTCCCAGATAATATAACCAGGAACGGAAGGCTGACTTGATTTGGGGAAAAAAGGGCCCCTTCCCTAATTTGGCTACAAGTGATTTTGGGGGGGGCGTAGGCGGGTTTTAGATTGGCGGGGGTGAAGGGGGGTTTTAGGGCCCAAAATGGAGAAGGGGAAAATCAGGATGTTTTCCAAGGGTTTGACCCCCCGACAAGGTATAGAGAGGGGTCCAAAAAAGGGCATCATTTAAAAGAAATCCTGGAAAACGGGAGGGCAATTTCAGAGTCCGGAAAAAAAATTACCCGGTACCCCAAAGTGGCCTGTCCTCGGTGTTTGGGGAAAGGGCCCTCTTCCCCTATCGCCCTTTTGGGATCCGGGGGCCAAATTTTAGGGCCCCTCTCAGTTTCCAAATGGGAAAAAAACCCTTTCGGGCCCCGTTGAAGGTTTGAATAGTTCCGTGACAAAAGGTAGAGGGTTTCCCGGGTTTTTTACCCGGGGATTCTTGTTCAGGGCCCCCGGTTTGTCGATTCCGGGTCCCCTAGGGGGCCGTCCCTTTTTTTCCACAAAGGGAAAAATCCTTTCTCCCGCCGGGGGGAAGGGACCTTTTTGAATAAATCCTTTCTGTAGATTTTCCCGGATGTTAAATCAGACATGGGTTGAGTTTTCAGGAACGGAGAATTTAAAGGGGGAGACTTTTGCCCGAGGAGGGCTTGGGGGACCGGGCAGAAGATCAATGGGCAATTTATTTTGGACGAATGTTGGCGGCAAAGGGCTCTGCTTGCTTCTCAGAAAAAGGGAAACGAAAAAAATCAGATTGCGCGGGGGACCGGCCCCAGGCTTTAGGGCCGGGGACCGGGAGAAGCGGGGAAGGGATCGGGGAGGCGCCACCAAACAGGAGACTGACAAAATCTGGGCCCCCTCGCAAAACTTTGCCCTGCTGTCAAGCACCCGGGGATGTTGCTGGCCACGGAAGACCCCAAAAGGATGGGCGAGGAAAAACCGGGGGTAACAAAATAGAAAAAAAAAAGTCTCTCTTTGTGCAGTTGCTCCCAAATTTTAAGGAAAAAGTGGCTCCGTTTTCGGGAAGGACTAGATCGCCGGGGGGATTCTCCCCACGGGCGGAGGGGGATGGGTAAAGGGGGGTCTCCAGGGGGAACCACGGGAAGGTGGTTTTTGAGACACCCACGGAGGGGGTCCAAAAAAGTTCCCCGGCCGAACCGGGGGTCCCGGGGAAGGGTGAAGCTTTGGGAAAATTTGGGGGCCCGGGGTTCCGGGGTGACCGGAGGGTATGTTAGACGGAGGAAAAGGGACCCGCACACCCCTAGGGAAAGCCTCTCCCCCGTTTGCCTAGGTGCGTTGGTTTCCCCGGCCGCCGCGGGCGGAGCATGCAACCCCTTTAGGGGGGATGTTTAGGGCCCGCCCCCAGTAGAGACTAGGTTTTTTCCCTTTCGCCGTTTGGTCAAGTTCCTTCGGAGTCAGGGGGGGCTCTATCATGGGGATGGGCCCCTTCCAAAGGCCCGTGGGAAAAGGGGGTGTGGAGGCCGTTTGAAAAAACCGGGGGCAGGACGGGAAGGCAGTGTGGTAGGGGGTGGTTCTTGGGTTTTGGGGGGAGCTCCTTAGTCTCTCTGTGAACGGATTTCAATCGGTTAGCCAAAAAAGGATGGGGCTCGCTTAAAAAAAAATATAGTTTCCGGGGGGCGAGGGCATGGGTGGGGGGGGAGAACGTGGGGCCAAAGCTTTCTTTCAAAAGCCCGCTCCGTTTCAAGTGTGCGGAAACTGCACGGCGTAGTCTCCCCCGGAGGCATTCCCCTTTTTGCAGGTTAAAAAGGGGGGGTCCAGCGCGGGGGGCGGGCAGGCTCTTTTTAAGACAATAGGGGAAATTTCCCGTGAAAATGGGCACCCCGGTCAGCCGGGGGCGGTTCACCCCCGGTCCCAGAGAGGAGTTTTCCCAGGCCAGGGCTTTACCAGGGGAGGAGAATGACCACGAAAGCCACCTTGGATTTTTTCCCAAAGGGGAAATGGGGCCAGCCCTAAGTTCCCCATGGGAAAGGGAGTACGGGTGATGAAGGGCCCCCGCAAGGCCCTTTGGGGCCCTGTCCCAAATTTTTCGGCAAAGGCCCAAGCGGAAATTAGGACTAACTGGGGCGACCGGGACGGGGGAACCCCCTGCAGCCGACTGCTGCTGCTGAGTGGCGGTGAGCTGCTGCATCCTTGGGGGGAGAGCTGTCGTGCTGTGTGTTGTGCGCGATCTGTTTTGATTGCTTGACCACGACGGTGGTGATATTTTGGGGACGTCGGCGGGTATTGGCGTACGCTCGGGGCCAAGGGCGCCTTTTGGGGGGAAACCATGGCCGGATCTTCCCGTTTCGGTCTGGAGGTGGTTTCCCCTTGGAAACCCCCGCAGGCGTGGCGTTAGCCCAAAACCAGGGAGGGGAAATGGAATCTTAAAATGGGTTTCCCGGGGATTCACCAGGGGCCGCCCCCAAAGCGGGGGGGACTTGCTGCGGCGGGAGGGGCCCACCAGGTCAAATACCCCTGGCCCGGGGGTTTTGGGGCCGCGGGGGGCGGGGCCAAGGGTAGGGGGAGGTACAGAATCGGCAAATCCCGGGGTCGTAAATCGGGGACAGGCAAGAAGGTCCAAAAGGGAGGCGGGAGGGTTTTTTAATGTAGAAGGCGAAGGTTTAGGGAGGCGGGAAGGGTCTGGGGCGGTAAACGTAAGCAAAAGGGTTCGGACTGGGGGAGACAAGGCTTTTGGAAAGCTTTCCCAATAGGCATGTGCACTAAGATCCGGCAAAGGCCACTGGGAAGAGGCGGGGCCCAAAAATAGGAGCAGTGCCCGGTAATGGCCAATTACCGGCGCACTGTCCTTTAAAATCTCAGACTGGCGGGCGCGCGGCTCCCTAAGGGGCGGCGCCGCGCACGCCAAAGGAGACCGAGACAGATGGGGCGGGGACGAGGGCCGGGTAAGTCACTGGGGCCCGGGGAGCGGGATGAGCGGGACCCCGGACCCGAGATGCGGGACGGGGCCGCGCTCAGAGTCGGGCCCCGATGCGCCTGCGACCCGGGGGAGAGGGTCGCAGGGGCATCCGTGACAAAATTTATAAAACGATAATTAGTTTTGTACAAAAAAATCTACCTATCTTATGCCAAGATGTGTTACTTCAGAAATCATTGAACAAGGGAATAAAATAATACCTAGAAGAGGGTGGGATCCCTTGCCACAATGTTGTCCCCGAGTCTGTTTGAGGATACAAATGTAACTAATACCTGGCTTTCAATGAAAGGTAACTTTAGGTGTAGAGGTTAAGGCCATGTTCACACGGCTTAAATTGGGCCGTATTTCGGTCCGTAATTACGCGCCGAAGTGCGCACAATTTTCGGGCCGAAAACGGCCCATTTCATTACGGTAATTTCTCAGTTCTCATAGAGAACTATGGATTACGGTTTTCTCTCCCCGTCCGGCGAATCCGCCGGGCGGGGAGATAAAATTTACATGTGAAATTACCAGCGGGTATACGTGCCGCTGGTAATGGAAAGTCAAATGGGCCGGCGAAGTGCCGGCCCCCGCTCACTCCCCCGCTCCGCCCCCCGTCCACACAGCGTAAATTTCGGGGCGTAATTACGTCCCGCAATTAAGCCGTGTGAACATGCCTTACGTTTTTAACATGTGCCAGTACAAGGGTAATTTGTAACCGAGTTCTCGCTAGACAAGGTGAACCCTGTTATAAAAATTTATACTTTTATCAACTGTAATACTGAGGCTGTAGTTTATGCTATCCCGTGTAAAGAATGTGACCTTATTTATGTAGGACATACAATTAGACTTTTTAAAAAAGAATTTATGAACCCTTCAACATATTAGAAACACGGGACATTTAAATATATCTGGAGCATCTAGCATTTTCTCACTGCACACAAAGGGAGATATTTCCTCTTTCTTTTTTTTTGTATAGAAAAAAGAAAACTTAATTCTAGAGGGGGTATCTAAAACAATTGCTTTTGAAACGAGAAGCTTTTTAGATTTTTAAATTAAATGCCAGAGTACCATTTGGCTTGAATTATTTGAAACGTTCTTTTGTTCATTATTAATCATTTTTGTCTTTTTGTTCTTAACAGAACTTTTTTTTTTTTTTTTTTTTTTCTCTTTCTCTCTCTTCTCTCTCTTTTTTTTTTTTTTTGCCATATGATGTGTTAGCCAATGTCACTTCCGGTCATGGATATTTAAATTTAGAGTGTACATGTATGTTATTGTGCTGAGTAAGGGTGCATAACCCGAAAAGCGTAGGCTGTTTACAGACTTTTGTCATGGATTTTTAAAATATATAAATAAAGTATAAAATTTTTTTAAAGGGAAGGAGTGGAGGAATTACAATTTTTCTGAGAGTATAAAAAAGTCCATTTTGAATCACTGGCCACCTCCCGTGCTCTTGCTCCCGCCACGCTTGGGGGGCACACCCAACTTTAATCAAGTGCTAAAGGGACCTACCCCGAGGGTGAGGGGTGTTTTCTTTGCTCCTTTAAACTAATTTTTCGTGAGGGCCCTTTTGTGCCAGTATATCACCCCGATTTAGCCCCGGGAGCGTCATCGGGGCTTTTAGGCAGCGGAAGTCTGCCCCCTTGGCCCTTCTCACATGTCGCGGGCAGGCAGATTAAAATTTGCAGGGCATTTGGGTGGGGTGACACTCCTGCAGGAGCTTTTTTCCAATACCCCCCAACTTTTTTTCATTTTTTGTTTAAATAAAAATTTAAAAACTGGATCTGACCAGGCCGCAAACCGGTTTGAGAGGCTTATTCAAAGCCTCTTCTACCCCGGGCCATGCATTTTCCCGCTTGTCCCAGGTTGCTACTTTTCCGTTTCCTTTCCCTCCAGCGCCCCCCGTCTTATTTTTTGTGCCGGGGTGGGGGTAGTTGGGATTTTCCTTCTCTAAATCCCCTTTGGGGCCATGAGGGTTTTCAGTTGACCCAAAAGGGGCAAAGGATTGGGCCTTAAGTCAGTTTTTCCCCAACTCCAGCCCTCAAGGACCCCCCAACGGGGTCATGTTTTGGATCTCCCACGGGAATGCACTGAACAAAAATGATAATCCCCTTTGTGAGAAATGCACTGAAAATTTAATGACTTCACCTGTCCCAAATGCAAAGGGGAAACCCAGAAAAAAATAAACCTGTTGGTGGGGCCCTTGGGGAAACTAGGGTGGAAACCTTTTCTCTTTTAAATATCAAAGGAAAAAAATGTTACAAAATACTCTCCAGGTGGTACAGAAGCCTTTCTGGGTTTTCACAATTTGGGTTTCCCCGGGGAAGGGGGCGGGACAAAACCCTTTTTTGGGGCCCTAGGGAAATACAGCCAAAGGGCCCCCCCCCCCTGCCCGCCCCCCAAAAAAATACCCCCCCACCCCCACAAAAAACACTAATTTTTCTCACCCCTTTCGCCAAAGGGCCCCGTAAAAAAAATTTTATGCAAAATTCCCACTAGCTCCCCCCAAATTCCCCCCCGAAAATCATGCAAATGAAAAATCAGGCCCCTGAAAAAAAATTGCAAAATTTTTAAAATCGCCCCCTCCATTTTTGACAGTGCCCCCTTCCCCTAAATAACAAATCAACCCCCAAAAAACCACCGATACATGGGAGAAATCTAAACCCGGGGAATGGTTTTTTATTTAAAAAACACCCCCAAAACCAAGGGCCCCAAAAAATATTACTTTCTTAAGGCTCAAATTTAATTTTGCCCGAAACCTTTATCAAAGGACCAACCAAAATTTTGAATATCCGCCCCGTAAAAGGCTCTGATTAAATTTTTCCTCCGCCCTTTTCATTTTGGGCCATATAGGTGGTTTTATTTTAGTTTGTATGTGGCTCTGCAGAAAATAAGGGGTTCACTGCCCGTTACATTTAGTGAACTCACCGGAGCATTTTTCTTTTCAGCGTTTGTTCATTTCCCCTTTTCCCTTCTTTCCTTGGGGGGTTCTCACATTAAAGTGATTGCTCCCCCGGGGCCAAAGGGGTGTCCCCCGAGGGATTTGGAAACAAATATTTTTGATTTTTCCCCCCAATTTTCAGTTTAAATCCTTTTAATTATAGGTTTTGTAAGTCCCCCAGTCGGGCAAGGTTTTATAGTTTGCCCTCTCAGTCAGGCCAGGATATAGTTTTTGGGCCCCTTAGCAGGTAGGTATATAAAAATAGGGGCATAAGGGAGGTATTTTAGCTAGAGGGTCAGGCAAAAAATATAGGGGGGGTTCAGGGAGGGGGTATGGGGGCCCCAGGGGGAGGCATAAAAGGGGCAACAAAGGGACCGTAAAGGGGCTCAGGAGGGGGACGGGGGCCACGGCAGGCGTTTTTAGGGGCCCAAAAGGGAGCGCCTTTTTTTGGGGGGCCCCAGGCAGGCGTTTTTGGGGACCCCCGACAGGTTTTGGGGGCACCAGGCCGGCTTTTTGGGGGCACCCCGGCAAGGGAAATTTTAGGGGGCCTCAGGCAGGGATTATTTGGGCCGGGGAGGGCAGGCAAATTTAGGGGCCACAGCCCGGATATAGGGGGGCCCCCAGGGAGGATATGGGGGCCAAAAGGCAAAAATATAGGGGGCCCAAAAGGCAGGCACTTTTTTAGGTGGGGGCGCAGGCTGGATTATGGGGGCCGCAAAGGCAGGCCCTTATAGGGGGCCGAAGGCAGGGGGAAATTTTGGGTGGTCCCCCAGGCCGGATTTAGGGGGGCCACAGGCGGCAAAATTTGGGGGGGCCCCCAGGCAGGCATTTTTGGGGGCCTCAGGCAGGCATTTTTGGGGGCGCAGGCAGGGCCCTTTTTTGGGGCGCAGGGGGGATATAGGGGGGCCCCAAAAAGGGAGGGCGGGAAAGGGGGCCCCAGGCAGGCATTTAAAAAAAAACAACATTTATAAAATTACCCCTTTCCCCGGCCGCGCGCTCCTTTTTTGTCCCCCTTTAGCCGCGCGCTTTCCCCCGGAAGCTCCTTGGGCCCACGGCCTTTAAAGCGCCCTTTTGGGCCCCGAGGAGAGGGGGGCGTCGCGATGGGCATCAGTCAAACGCGACCCCTGAAGGGGTGAGGCGCACGGGGGGGCCCCGGTGGGTCTCAGGCTTTTTGATGGGGCCCCGAAAGGGCCCCCGCTTTTGTGGCCCTGCCGCTCACCGGGGGATTTTCCAGGTTCCTTTTCCCGGGGGGGGGCCCCCCACTGATGCGGGGAGGGAGGCGCTCCTTCTGCTTGCAGAAAACCGGTTTACAGGACTGCCGGGGCCCTTTAGGCCCCGGCAGCGGCCTGGAGCCGGCGGGGTGGGGGCCTTATGGCGCCCTTAGGGATAGGCTGAGGTGGGCCCCCTGGGCGGTCCCCTACCTTGGCCCCCCGTCGTCCCGGCCCTGCCGGTAGTATAGACCGGTGCTGGAATTGGGAGGGAGAGGGCACCTTGGGGCAAATTGGGGGGGTTTCCCCCCGGTTGGGGGATTCTGGTCTGAGTTTACTAGGAGCAAGGAACAAACGGGGCGACAGCCCCTGTCCCCCAAAACCCTTGTGCTTTACATTTTTGACATGCCCACAAATAGTTAAAGAAATCCCCCCTTTTGTTACTTATTACAGGCTGCTAAATCTATAACACGAAAGTGGAAACTCCCAGCCCCCCCCCAATGGAGGGGTATGCAAAATTGATTCAATGCAAAAAAAGGGAGGAGCTGTTTTCCGCTAGTGAGATAAATTTTCTTGGGACAGCCACCGGGTTTCCAAAACCACTTTTTAAGACCCCAGTTATATCTCTCCATTTTAGCTAAGGCGCATCTTTGATCTGATTGGCGGGTCTTACGGGGGACTGTCCCCCGAATTTTGAGGCCCCTGAGGGGGTGAAGGAGCTTTGGGGGGATTGCAATATGCCGGAAACACGGCGCAGGACGGGGTTTAGCCATGTGCCCCCTTTTTTCCCCCCCTTATTTCCTTTTTTTACCCCTTGTTTTTTGTGGGTCTCGTGCTTTTGTAATTTTTATTATCATTAACTGTTGTAATTGTACCCCAGTTAATACCCTTTTTACAAAACGTTGGTTTAGACAAGAGTTTTTGAACTTTTTAAATACATTATAAAATTTTGATCAGTTTTGGTTGTAAATGTAACTTATTTACGGCATTTAAGGGGAAATCCGCACATATGTTACTTTATTTGTCCTATTTGTAATTTCAATTTTTAAAAAAAAAAAAATCTATTTGCAAAAATTTTTTGAAAAAAAATGAAAAATGCCCAAATTCTAAGCCCCTAATGTTTTGAAAAAAACATTTAAAAAATAATGCCAACCCACATAGACAATCTAGATGTTTGTTTTTAAACTTTTTTTAGTGGAAAAATATCTTCTTACAAACAGAAATTTTGAACTTTTAAAATTGTAATTTTTCCCAAAATTTTTTTTTGTTTTTGATATTTTTCACAAGTAAAAAATGATTTTATGGACCCAAAAATTTTTTTACTAACTAAAGCACAAAGGGTCACAAAAAAAAATCTCTAATCACATGGATAGGTAATAGTGTCAAAAAGATATTTCACAAAAAAGATGACACATGTGCAGATTTTAATAATGGTGGCTCTGTAAACTGAGTAGGCCAACACTAGGACATCGGAACGCGTAGAATAAGGGTTAAAGATCTTGCCCAAAAAAAAAAAAATAAAACAAAAACAGAGTCACTTTGCACATATGTGTCCATTAGCTATGAATCCCATACCTATTCTGAAATATCCCCTCTTGTATAGGGTCTGCCTGTAGCTTTTACAAGGAATCGCTATAGCAACAGACCTGATTTGATACTTTCATGATAGGCCTTCCAGCCACTGGTTGCTATAGCTAACAGATCCTGGTCTTCTAACCAATGTCAGCCTATGTAGAAGTCGATTAAACACACCTCCATGAATCAAAAGGAAAACCAAAGGGAAAACGAGGACTGTGGGTTAAGATGATTCAAGTTGTAGTGAGAACAACCCCTGTTATTGTATAGTGCAAGCGCTTTATGTGAGTGTTTTGTTTTTACGGCGTTCAATTTTCAGTGTAATCGATGTGTTATTTTTAGGTTATGTTCACATGATTAAGTGAGGGCGTATAGCAGCGCGTACTGTGAATTAATGTAGTGAGACAATCCCTTTAATGAGACTCTCAACAATGTTGTTTTATTTTTGCCTATCTCCTTGGCGTTTTCAACAGTCGCAACTTTTATTTTTTTTAATTACACAGTTGTATGAGGCACTTATAAATTATTGCAGAATTTTTGTTCAATTTTTTGTTTCTCTCAATTATTTTTTACACTATTCCCATTTCATGCTTAATAACTAGTTAGATTAATTCTACAGGTTGTTACGGTCGTGTAAATACCTAATATGTGTCTTTTTTTGTGTGTGTAATGAATTGCATCTAATTATTTTTTATTAAATATTATTTTGATCTTAATTATTTTATTTATTTTTTATACACTTTTTTAAATGTTTTTTACTTCTTTTTAAATGCCATGAAGGGATAACTGTTTTACATTCATATATGCTAATACATCAAAACAGCAAATTTACTGGGAGGCGTTATTGGTAGAACGATCCAGGCAAAAAAAATTAATCAGCAGAATCTTCTCAAAGAACTCACGTTCAAGTTGGATGCCAATAATTTTGGTAGCGGTTACGATCAACAGAAGGGGTCCTATGTATAACATTGTAATTTCGGGACCACTCTTTTACCCCCCCCCCCCCCCCCCGACACAGCTGTTACGTCAGATATTCCTCCCCAACTCCTATGAAGCTGTTTTTGCAACTGTTGTGCATAATAATTTGAAACAGTGTATTTTTGGTCTTTCTCATTTTGAATTTCTTTTATCTTTGTGATGTTTGTCCAATAAAACTTGATTTATACTTTAATGGTTGATGATTTTAACATTATTCTGTCATTTGCATTGACCAATTAGAGAAAAATAACTTTGGATAATGGCCGAAGGGCCATTGATAAGTATTACTGGCTTTATCACTATGATGGACTTTGATGCAATCACTACATTTTTGATTGGAATTAAGGCTTTTGTAAAAAAATTTGACAAAGTGTACAATTTTTCTAAACTGTCTGTGTGCACCCGATGAGACCACTTGCTATGACTCTGAAAACCAGGAGCCCAATATGACCAAGCCCCAAATATGGTGAACCACATGCTATTATCTATTCACCACAAATTTTTCCTAGTACGGCATTCCATTTCAGGTTGCAATTCTGTCCAAGCATTTGCAAACCCAGATCAGAGGCCCAGGAGCTGCGCGAAAAAAGCAGCCCTGGGGGCCACAAAACCCCAACCAGCCCATATACAATTTATCGCACTTACAAAAATCTTTCCCTAGCGTCACGCACCTTGACAGACTTTCTTTAAGAATAAACAACTAATAACACAAACATAGAAAGAAAAAGTTGGCGCAGGAGCTACCACTCATTACATGTGTCAGGGACTGAGGTATGCACTACTCTTGGACAATAAGGCGGATAAGTTACGCTGACACTATACAAGGCTCAATACAAACTACATATACGCCATTGTAATAGAGACCAACATAGTGGTCACGCACCGCAGCTCACATTGCCATCACATGACCTATTGTGAATACAGCCCACATTGCTGTTCCAACATAGAAGGCTAAAATAACCCATGACCAAGCAGTAGAAATCACAGGGAGACGTCATACTATCTGATGGGAGTTGTTCTCTTCTCCTCCATCTGGCCCAAAACTCCATGATGTCTTGTCTGATGAGTTGTTCTCTTTTCTGATGAGTTGTTCTCTCCCTTTTTTTCTCCTCATCCTGTCGAAGAATTGCAATAACCGTCTTCTCCACAGCCACTACTGGCATCGACCTGGTGGTCTATGTGATGTAGCTCAGCGATTCGGGTCGTTGGCTGTGGCTGAGTGAGACGGCTTGAAGGACCCCGGGCTCAGAGAGGTTGCCGGTCGTCGCGTAATGCCCCGACCGCAGCTAGGCCTCTGTAGCTGATCGTACAAGGTCGGACCATTTAACCCTAGGGGCACCCCATCTCACCAAGGGGAAGTAACAGCCCCCCCTGATGCAGTGGGTCGCTCCCGAAGCCAAGAGACAGATCAGCCTCTACCACTGCTCCAAGTTATAAATATCATAGCCAAATGCCAGCAGCTATACCCTGCCCAGATTCCAGGTCTTATACATGTATTGTTGAAATGTGAGTTCATTGCGACTATGCAGAGAACTAATTTTCAATGGTCCAGGAAGGTCCAATTGCAGTATTTAATTCACACCTAGACCCTGTATGGCCCTTTACGGCAATGTTTCTGCCCTATGGTGATTTCTTTAGGAGCGCTGCCGTGCGCGCTAGTGCTTCTACGGGAAACCCGATTTTAATGCCGCATACTTATATAGTTGCGCATGCGCATATAGTTGGTATCGCCTTTGTTGCCTGGTCTGTGCAGCACCAAATGCCTGAAATTCTGATGCCTGGGGTATTAGTCTCGTGCGTAGATTTGCACTAATAATTTAGCCATTCTTTATGGTCTCTAATCTATTGATAGTAATATGCTGGCTGACAAGATGCTATGCCCCCTCTACAAAGAGCCGTTGATTTTTTTTTTTAAAAATGACAAACAAGAACAGACAGCCTGAACTCTGAAAAAGCCCTGCAAATCCGATTTGGTGAAATGAGTCTTTTGCTAACATCATGGCTGATAATTGGGTTTGATGATGACATTTTTGATTTAAATAGAATTCCTCCCATAGCACAGTACCTGGATGTAGGGATTGAATAATTGTGGCTACTTTTAACAAAAAAATAACCTCTGTCTGCCCAAGTGAAGTGGGTGATCTGCCGTATATACGCCACAACTAAACCGATGGTTCAAGTTTTCGCTTAGGTTCAGTCATGTTCAAATCAGCGTTTTTGTGATAAGTTTTCAGATTCAAAACCGCTCCAATAACCTGCTGCGTAATCGCATCCGAGATCACATCCAACACACAGGTACGTGTGTGGATGCGTTTTTGCTGCAGCAGAAACAAACGCTATAGTTTAAAATACGGTGCCTGCTGCGTCAAACGGATCAAGAATTGACATGTCAATTCTTTGAATGGATCTGAAAGATGTATCAGAAAGACGCATCTAAACACTTGTCTGAACGCCAATGTGTGTTTTACATTGAAAGCAATGTAAAACACACTGCACATTGTTTATTATGTCGTGATTTGAGGCTCCGTTTCTCGTATTTAGGCCGGACGTCGAAACACAAAACCAAACACGTGTCTAAAAACATATCCAAAAAGTCCATGTGAACATATCCTTAGTCGTGATGAGTAGCCCTAGATGATCCCTGTACTTTCATATAGTACCTTACTATATTCCATGGCCCATATACATAACTGCCAGTATGTCAGTGATTAGGAACAGAGTTGCCTAGCCACATCAAGATTTTCAACAGCCCGTATCACCCCCCCTTCCCGTACTCCTGGATGTATGTGATCGAGCTTTGCAGCAAAGTTTGCAATTAGTTGTCATGGCAGCTGTTCTGCAATATAGTATAACCTGCCAAAACATGTACCATCTGATTCGCACAAACCTGTAGGGCGCATCCACCCCCAACACGGCATATGTGACAATTACGGTATTTGTCCTGTGTTTGCGCCCTGTACCCTCACGGCAGCCGATGAGCGGAGAAGAGCCCTCCACCCCTCCCATTGCGAGAAGACACAGATATTCATACGAAAACCTGGGACGATAAGCAGGTGCGGGGCTGCTCAATGTTTTGCCGGATCCGGCAGCACCATGGAAAACCTCGTGCCTGTGGGAACTGGCTCTAGCCACAGGTTTACCATAGAGCACAATTGATGCCCTAATTTTTTAGCGACCCGCAGTTATTTAGGCGGTATGAAAAAAACGCCCCAAAACCGAGGCTGAAAAACCGGCGAAAACCCGATTGCCAAGTGAGGGACATGCCCTAGTTTGGTCAAGTACCTTTTGTATGGACCTAGAACTATTATGGGCCATTCACACGGCTTATTTTGATACGACGTACCGTCGAGATTATCGGAGAACGATTATTGCTAGCTGTATATACGTGCCGCTCCGTACTGACGCTGCGATTACGTGCTGGAATCCGCCTTGCCCAGCCATTATGGTAACTCCACAGTTCTCATAGAATCCCGCCAGGCGGAGATAAAGTGATTGATCGTTCATTATCCCGGCGGAAGCGATGCGCGCATTGCGATATAAGAAAGTCGTATTGGGGCGGACTCCGTCTACAAATTACAGGCTGGTTGAATAAGGCCGTGTGAACCGGCTGCCCTGTAGGTTAAAAAAAAAGTTTTAAATAATAAAAAAGTTTTAAGGACATGGGCAAAACTAACCCCCACCCTTTTGCCATTGAAAAAAAAAAATTAAACAAAATGTTGGTATCTACTACATGTCTATAAACGTAGCTACAGTATTAAAATCATAACATTTATTATATCCCGTGAGGTCCGTGAACACTTGTAGAATAGAAAGCCATCCATACATCTTCAAAAAATTGGGATACAAAATGATCAAATAGTCACACGTACCCCAAAATGGTATCAATAAAAACGGCATTCTAGCCTGCAAAAAACAGCCCTTACTCAGATCCATAGATAAAAAAAAGTCTGAAGCGCAAATTTTGAAAATGTGCTAAAACCGAAAGAAAACTATTTTTTATTTCTGAAATTGTACCGACATGCAGAATACAGATATCATGTCATCTACACCAAACAGTGAAACTGTTAAAAACAAAAACCGTCACAAAAATGGAGCAATTGCATATTTTTCATGTTCCACTCCACAAAGAGTTTTAGTTTTATTTCCCATTATATGCTAGGGGGCGAAAGTACGGATCGATCCTGGTACCATCTTTTCTACAAACAGAAATGCCACTCATGCTAGTCAAAGAACAATGCCAGCGAACAAATCAATAGCAAGGGTTGGTGTTCACTGTAAGATGCTAGTACACTCAAATGAGAAATTATCAAAAATCTATATCATATTTCTGTATTGTCATTAAAACATTGGTTGATAATCTGCAGCGATATCTATTCTGCCGAGCTCATTAGACCCTTTCATCTGTAACAGTAGCAGTCTGTTAAAACCATCACACAAGTCCTCTTTTTTTTTTTTTTTTTTAGACGAAGCTTATGAATTACCCCACATTGTTTTATAAACCCGGATGGATGCATCTGCCTAGAAAGCAGACCCATCATTTATTGACTTTTTTATAGGCACAATACCTTGTGGCCTAAACAAGTGCCATAATAGCTTGATGTGAGGGCAGCCTAGCTTATTCAGCGCCTCGGCATGGCCTACTTTGACATATTCCCTAGTCATAAACACGTGTGTCCTCGAACATGCCGACAAGAAGGTAATCTTGTGGACGATAGTAAGCAACCAACCCTCATTAGACATCAATCTGCCCCACGTCCACCCCACGCTCATCTGTGATTATCTTTAGCCAGTAATAGTAAGCCACATTACCGCCAAAGCCTTAGAGGGCCTCACACTCAGACCAGACATAGGAACTGGTGATGTCTGCGCTGGTGGGAAACTGGATAGAGCATTTAGTCGGCATATAAAACACCAATCTGGCCATAGCCTCCAGATGATCTTCTGTTCATAGCATGGGGTTCAATTGTCTGATTGAGCCTGTGTCCCCATCTTCATTCATCCATACCCCCTTGAGATTTGGAAAAGATGAAGCATTGCTAAGGGCGCTTGCCGTTCACACATGGCTTATTCAAGCCATAGAATTTGCACAGAGTACGTGGATTCCTGACCGGCAATACGGACTCTTGAATAAGGGGGCCAGGGGGTGTCGGGTTGTCGAGGAGCGCTGCCCCTGCCAGCCCATAAGACTTTCACCCCCCCCCCCCCCCCCCCCCCCCCCTTTATGCCACAGGCGCCCGTATTCCGCCGCAGGGATATTACTGAACATAGTGTTGTCATTTCTCTGCCGCCCGGGCGCGGGAGGATTCGCCCGAGCAAGTGGCGCGACTGGGGAGTCGGATTTCATTACCGTAATGGCGGGAACGGATTCCAGCCTTATTTGCCATTAGCGCCAAGTATGGCGCCCCAATACAGCTGCATGTTCCGTGCCCCAAAAGTAAGCGTTGTGACACAGCGACCCTTCAACCCCTCTTACCGACATGTCGTAATCATACGGCTAATGATCAGGGTAGGAGTCGCTTCCCGCCCCAAATTGCGTATGAAGTGACTAACGTTCACGGCAATCTTGCGCCCGCACCTCACAATAGCGGTGACTGTGTCATCGTCTTTCTGTGGCGCGCAGGATCGCGGATAGAAACCAAGCTGGATGTAATTACCGCCTGGCCATGTCATTAAGCCGCATCCCTCACGGCCTGGATGTGGAAGTGAGACGAGCTTTGTTCTAAGCCGCGGGCGGATTAACCCCCCGATGTCGCGACATCGTAGGTTGGTTTGGGGGAGGAGCTTTTAGTTGGGGGTCGCGACATCGCGGGAACTCTAGCGGGCCAGGCAGGTGGATGAGCTCCTGCTGCCTCGCCGGATCACGGGCGCGTGTGAGGGTGAGAGGAACGGCGCTGAGCGCCGCTACGTGAATCTCTCTACCAGACAGCCCTGGACGAACTGAATGACAGTATCCGGGTTGTCTAGGTGACGTCACGATGCCCACAATGCATGTGTGGGGCAGCGTGACAGACGTTAGCCATGGAGACCAGGAGTAATACAGCTATAAGCTGTATGCTTAGGATTTCCTATTGCATGAATGAGTCTGAGATCGTAATGCAATTCCCCCTACTGGGGAGAAAGTGTAATAAAAGTATGAAAAAGTTAAAAAGAAAAGTGTTAAAATAGTAAAACAAAACACAAAAAATTAAAATAAAAACCCACCGTACACGCCCTTTTCCCTTTACAAAACGCCTATGCGCCTATAAAAAGATCAGCAAAAATAAATAAAGTAGCCCATATTTAACGGTATCGCCGCGGCGCATGGGTGTTAGCGACCCCCCTTATAAAGTCTGATACATGTTAATTACACCCGCATACGGTGATAAGCCGGTCTATATTTCTAGAAAAAACCCGGTCCAAAAAAACAGTCACAGAATAAGCGATTTTTGTTGCATCGGAACGAGCCACATAAAATGGCATGAGTAAAAAAGTAATCAAAACTCATATCAACATCAAATGTGATGCCCAATTAAAACGTTGCAGCTTCATCCACAAAAAAAGTCCTGTACCACAGCCTCTGTATACGGAAAAATTAAAACAGTTCTAGGCTTGTGATTAAGAATGATAGCGAATGCATAAATATTGTTTTACCAATAAAAACTTTTTTTAAAAAAATTTCGTGCTCTTCAAAAATAAACAAACAATACATAAATTGGCCCGTGGAATCACCGTATCGTCTCAACCCACAGGAGTTAAAACTACTTGTCACGCGATACTGCAACGTCGTGAACGCTAAATTAAAATAACCAAACAAATTCCACTCCCCACTGCTAGGCTTGCCACAGTATTTTCTCCCCTCTCAACATACCACGTCTCACCACTCCCTATATCCAAAAAGACAGATTTAAAAGCGATCATAAAGTACTTGATTTCCTCCCAAAAATGCATGTACCAATAAAAACGTAACTCATCCCGCAAAAAAAAAAAGTCCCTGTATGTACAGCTCCATAAACAGAAAATAAAAAAGTATGGCTGCTCAGACTGCGGTTGATGCAAAAACAGTGTTTTCCTTTTACAAGATAAATGTGGTTTTTATGTGTAAAGCAGTAAAACATATAAAAAAAATATAAATGTCTGGTATCGCTATAATCAGTTATCTAACCTGCCATGAGCAAAACTAGCCATGTATAGTATACCGCCACAGTGAACGCTGTAAAAAATAAAAATAAAAAATCACTACAAGGATTTGCTGTTTTTGCCTACAAATATGCTTACAAAAACCTAATAAAAAGTGATCAAAGCATCATATGCCCCCCGACTACATTCGGTTCATCAATAAAAACATCACTCATCTCGAAAAACAAGCCTACAAGCAGCTCCATATGCAAAAAATTAGAACAGCTATGAGATATGGCTTCAGAATACGTCAACTTAAAAAAGCAACTTTTTTGATAAAACTGGCTTCTATTGTGTGTAAGTAATAAAACATAAAAAACTATATAAATTTATATCATTGTAATTGTACGACCCGCCCATAGTAACGTTCTATATCCCCAGGTCATTTTATCACCGTGTTTATGGCGAATACTGTAAAAATGAAGCCCAAAAAAAATAATGCCGCTCGCGTGTTGTGTTTAGTTCTATACTATTCACAATTATTATTGGTTTTTTTTTTAGCCGGAACTACGTTTCCCCTTACCCCTCCATTTCCATGGCCCATGCCTAGAAAAAACAACTACGCGAACACTTGCTGTAGCGACCCAAAATGCAAAATACACCTATAGTTGTGATCGCCCTGCCAGGGGGTCGCGGTTTGAATCCAAAATGAGAGCAACTTGCCTGGGAAGGATGTTTCCACTCGTTTTAGTACTATGAGGGGGCTTGGAGATGCCAGACTGGGCTCCCACCAAATATGATGGTGGCGACCAAAAAGCCACAATAGCACTCCTCGACTTGTAACCCCCTGCCACTGCGCCGCCAAACAGCAGTTTACACCCCACCATGTAGGGTATAATGGACCGAACTTGGAAAGAATTGACGGTAACACAAATTTTAGGGGCTTTGTTTTTCAAGGGATTCCTTGTAAAAATTAAACATTTTCAGTAAATTGCAGATTATTATGGAAAATCAATATATTTCTTTTTTATTTCAGAGCCGAGGAACGCACTAAAAAAATTTGTGAAACGCCTGTGCGGGGTATTGAGTTTATACTCACATACACGACTATGCGATATATTTCCTGTCAACGAGGGTGTAGTTATCCAAATATGAGGGTCTTTATTAGGGTGTATTTATGTAAGTTTTGCGAACCTTGTAGGATAGTCCGCAAACCTGAATTGCACCCCTAATATAAAATTAGTAATGAAACAATGATAACACGTCTTGGCCCAGAAGTCCAGTAGGTGCTACAAGTCCTATTCTCGGGGAGCTTGTGCGTGAGCCCAAATATGCACGTAGGGCCACATCAATGGGATATCTCTGAAAACGGCAGTAACTTCTGGGAGAATCAATATTAATTTGCATTTCAGTCTTGACTCACATTTTACCGTATATTCTTGTCGAATAATGCGATAAATCATTGAAATCTGAAGTAAAAGTGAACATTTTGTAAATGTTCACTCTCCACTTTGCCTTTAATTTCTGTAAGACCAAACTAAATGGGCTTAATAATACTTTCTTAATGCTCGTTTGAATACTTTAAGGGGTGTTAGTTTCTTTAGTTGGAGACCGTCATTTATGGCGGGTATCTAACATAATAGGTCAATCAATAAAGCTTCACGTTTAAAGAACTGATCCTCGTCCCTAAAAATATGATAATATGAGAAATTTCTTGAAAATGCTGAAAACTTACTAACTAAATTTATTAATGCCCTACCTAATGTCGTAAAAAAAAAAAAAGACACTTGTAAAAAAATGATAGCCCAAACTACCAGCAGACATCATGTAGAGGCTAGTTATCAAAATATTTTGAGTGGAATAAATATTCTTGTTCTTACATGCAGGAATTTTTGAAAGGTTTGGAAATTGGTAAATTTTTTTCACATTTTTCACCAATAAATTTGATCTTCTTTGTCTCACAAATAAACAAATCATTTTTTTATTTGGACCAAAATTTTCTTTACTGTTTCTTATAGACACAATGTGTCACGAGAAAACAAATCTTTGACTGTGAAATCACTTGGATCAGAGTTAAGTAGGATCAAAAAGTTTATTCTCCAATAAAGTGAACAATGACAGATGTATGCAAAATTAGGCTCTTGTCAGAGAGGCGGAAAATTGGCTCGGCGGGTAACGGGGTTAAGTGATGTGAAGTACTTATCTAAGTTTTCTCCTTTTTACTTTTATTAACTGCTTGACTATCGGTGTTGTCATTGAGTCCATGGTGTTTATTGTATTTTTTCTATGAAGCCCAGCTGTAAACTCCGTGTTTGTACTTAAAGGTTATTATGCCTAAGTTCTTGTCGCTGTAGCAAATCATATATCTCTGAAGAAGTAGATTTGTTTTATAAACCCTGTTACCGCTGCTGACTCGAGAGCAGTGAGTAACCCGAGTAAGCGTTTTTAAGTGTTTTAAATGTATTTTGTGCATCAGAGTTCCTTTCCCTCCCCCCCCCCCCACACACTGATTTTATTTTTTCTTTTTGAGTAATTGAGAGGAGCGGTGATTAGCCAGACCAGATAAATTTAGGTATGGTGCTGGAACTGTACTGTTGAGGCTGCCCATATTTATGCTTGATTATGCCATCCTTGACGAGAGTGAGCAGCAAGTGCCCGAAATAAATCGATCCATTGTAGTGCGCCCCCAGATCACTGTGTGGTTGGACAAGTGTGCTACGTGACAGTTACCAAATATTTCTACCCATTCTTCTCACTTCAACCTTGTGGTGAAGGAAACCTAAAAGAACAAAATTAGACCCCATTTATCCCACACACAAAACTCTGTGTGAATATATCATGGAGGAGGCATTATACAAGAGCGGGCAGTGAGCCCTATTCCACAATCCGCAAATGAAATATCCTCGCCTCCTTGTGTTTCGACTTGAACTTTAAAAGACAGCAATCCTAAAAAATTAGTCAGTTTACTTGGCCAAGGATCGGCAGTAAGTGGAGACAGCAGCTACTTGTAATCTCAGGCCCTCAGCTGGAACACACTGACTGTACGATCAGACTCCCGACCCTCACACACCGCTCAACACGCGCGGGAAGGTAGGGAGGCGCTGTGACAGTCAGCGCCTCATGTTGTCACTTATTGACGCTCTCGCATATCCAGCCCCATTAAAGGTCGAGACTTGCTAGCGCTCCGTACCTCTTAAGAGATGTTCACACACAGCAAGGGAAGCGTCCGTTCGCCACGGCTCAGCCTACGCGCGACCTACAACCCCAATCGGCTCAAATCCATCACCGCAACAGCCTCTTTTATCCACTCTGAAGACTATGGACATTTTTCGGCCTCACGTTCTCTTACTGATTCTCATCTTAGAGAAGCCGCGAACGGTTCTCACATTCTGCCACGAGGCAAGACATTTTATTTCTAGACAGTTCTTTCCAACGGCGATCCTTACCAATCCAGTTTTGTAAAGGACGGAATCTTTACACCAAGCAAACCAAGTAGTATCTGGAGGACAGAGTAGGCTCAGTTATTAGCCTGAGGGACGACATGTAACTGTCAACGGCCGGATGGCTCAAGTTTCCTCGCTCGCGTGTTTGCTAAATGCGTAATCGATGCTGCCCGTACTGGTATATGTGCGGCGAGGCCATGTGTGCCCATCTGTTGTAAGGCATGCTAGTGTAATAACGTGATGTGTGGACTGACACATGAAAGTACTACATGTTATTCTGTCGCTGCACGCCTGTATTTAGGAGACATGGTAGGGAGACAGAATACCGCTCTAGTGGTAGTAGCGCTCCCCAATGACCGTGAATGAATTACGTGTACTAGATGTCTAGGTATTGCTGGACGAGATGGATTGAAAGCTCCAAAGCAGAGTACGGTACCTGCCCCGCGCGTCCGTCCGCGGAGATGTTAGTGACAGCACAGAGGCGCATGGCTCAAGTCCTAATGACGGTTCCTTTGGTAACCAACCTAAGAATTTGAATGGCGGGGCTTATTTGATGGAGAACAAATAATTGGTTTAGTTCAATGAATATGAAGCCCACGCGGAGGAGGCAGCACACTGGGAGGCTCAGATGGGGGCGGGCGACCAAGGTTCAGGAAGAAGACTGATATTATAGTGACATTATAGATGGGATCTACAAAGTGACAAGTACGGTAACTATTGTTGTAGAATAGATTCTACTTTCTAGAAGTTCTGTCAGCTCTGAAATTGCTCATTTTTTAAAGACTGTCGAGGTCGAAAAAGAGGCCCAACCACCATAGCCTCTACTTGCGGCATTCCGTGAGAGCCAAGTGCCTTTCACATTAGGAGCTTCCCGAAGTTCAGCTTGCAGTCAGTCAGCCAAGCACTTCCACCATTCAGCAAGAAAGTACCCCCCCCCCCCCACTCCAGGTACTGTGTATATCGTATGGGTAGTGTTAATTGGGTACAGATGCGTATATCCAGTACATAGTCAGTACTATGGGGATAAGTGGTCAAGTGTCGTGTGTGTGCATATGTGTATTGCACCCCCACACGTGTCTTAAGAGTGGGATAAAACATGGTCTTAATTTAATAGACATTTTAAATAGGCAAGAACTGTATTTATAAACAAATCACATTGGGATTAGAATCTTTCATTTTGCAATAGTGTTTTTGGAGTTTTTACCTAATTATAAAACTTCATATTATTCACTTTAGATATAAATAGTACTTTCTCACAGATCTTATCTGTTGTGCTGATGTTTGTAAGGAGGAGGATTATCTTATGTTCAGTAGTAAATGGATATCAATCTATTAGCATTTTTTTTCTTGTTATACTAGTTCTAATAATATAACATTATTATTTGTTGCTAGTAAGATGTAGAACATTTTAATTACATTTTGACAAAATACTCCAATATGTGATTACTCTAACTATTATTAACTACAGCCTTGTATGATTTGAAGAAAATGATGAGCGCTGGCAGTACTGGTATCTACTAATTTAAAAATGTTGCAGGTGATCTGATAAGATATCCTGTCCATGGCTATTTTGTACCATTCTACAAAAACAGATTGCGAGTCAAGATAGCCCTCAACATAAGAAATTAGCCCAGATATGTATTGATTATTCATGCAAAAATTAAAAGGAATGTCACATTATGGCATGCGATATATTTTTTTCCCCCCACCCCCCCCCCCCCCCCTCTTTAACATACGGCTAGCCCCATACTGAGAGATGGACAGCAACAAGGAACGAGTGGGTTACTGTCCACATAGCACATGTCAAAATAATCGTCGGATCCTGAATCCGAAAATTGCATTGTCCGAAAAGTATTTTGATGTGGTTTTCAATGTTGATCTTTTATCCAGCATGACCTACCAGTCACCTTGCATCTCCATCGCCTATGGGTTTAAGACTATAGAAAATGTTTGGGGGGGTGGAGTTTTTATTATAAACTAAAATATGACAGAAGAAAGAACATGATCCAAGTTTTTTGTAAAAACCGTGGTTTTGAAATCCAACCTCAAGAAAATCCGAATTGTGTGGACAACAACTCAGATTTTCAATTGATGCGTTATGGGTTGATGTTTTACAGTCAGTTGTTGTAGACAGATTTGGAAAAATCTGAATCCGCCATCAAAAATTGTCTGGAAATGCTTGGCTGATGTAGAATGAGAACCCTAATGGGTGCTTTTACCAGAGCATCTCTTTTTTTGGACGGCATTTTTTGATGAGTTTTGCCTGCAGAATAGGCACAGCAATTAATTGACGCCTCGTACATTTGCTTGCCACAAAAAATGCATCCAAAAACAACACAAAAACGCTCCGCGTGTTAAGACCTTAATGCCATATGTCTCCACTACACACAAAATGTACCATCTTTTTCAGTCTTTTTTCTTTTACAAAAATGTGTGAAAAAATGACTGAAAAAGACGGGCTCCCAATAGATCATTGTATAGTAGTACGTTGTCTCCACAGAACGTCTTTTTTATGTTTTGTTTTATTTAAGCCATCGCGTCATTTTTTTAAACATGTTGCCAAAAAATAAAAAAGAGCTCAAGCAGGACAGAAAATGTCTACTTGGAGTCTATGATAAATGCACTGACTTTTTTGCCGTTGTTTTTCTGTCAAGAAGAAATACACAGCAAGAATCTGTAATGCTGTGCATATTCTTCGGGCCTGCCCCCAAAAAAAGCACCAAAAACATGCACTAAAGAAACGATGTTTTTCTGCAGCTTTTGAATCTCGGAAAAGAAAGTGCGACAAAAAACTCAGTTTTATTAATGTTTTTAGGGTTTGGTTTTCAGGTCATTATCTCATAGATAACATACAAATATACTGTAAGTCAATTACTACAATCAGCAATAATGTGCATCATTGCAATATGTTACAAATGATGTGAACTCATGGAACGATACCTTGTTGCAAGCAAGTTCAGCACTAGTGGATTAAAATATATAGTCACACGATTGGCTGTTGGTGGCATCATGTATACGGGACATCAAACAACAGGAACAAAGAGCTGAACAGTATCACATAGATAACATAAAAAAAGAGCAATAAAGTGCATTAGTGCAATAATAAAATAAAATTTGCTAAATGCTAAACCAATAGTTTTTTGTTTACTTATTACATTATTTACTATTATATAGTAGTAGATGTTATACTTTGTATTAATATAGTTTATATATATAATACATGTATATATCTAATACTATAGGTAGTATATAGTATAAAATATTTAACTATATAGTTATTAGTATATCATAGTTTTTATTTAAAGTTTCTCTTATGTACATTACTCTCTCTGATTCCTATGTGAGTGTTGATAGCACAGCAATGAGAGGATTGCTTGAAGGGAATGTTCTTCTTCCTGGCCAGCTATGGCCTGAGAGGTTTAAGTTCTATCAGCTGTGGACCTGATAATTGTGACAAAACCTCCTCCACAGTGCATAAAAAATTAAAACATTATCCTTTCATGTATTACTCTTTTAATTGCCCTAATCTTATGTATTCCTGTCCAGAGAACAATAGAGCAATAACTTATATTTTTACCAACCTATGTTGATAATAAGACTACATAGAGATAAGCAGCAACATATAGTAAAGGGAGGTTAGTTTTTCCTGCCATTCAGGAATTTTATCTCTTTAGTAATCACAGCTAGAAAAGGAGAAAATTTGTAATGTAATTTTTAGTTAGCATTGCGTTCATGCCCCCCCTCAAAAAAAGAATATGCTGCCCCGCAAAAATAAAAAATAAAAAATGCAGGAATATTGCTTTTAATAACAATTTTAAAGATGATAGTGCTCCCCTTCAAAAAAGCCATGGCTTACCCCGATAGATGCATGCATACACCACCACTGCATGACATCAAAAGTTAATTACCAAAAAGCTGGCCTACTGAAAATTTTGCAGGTAGTATTTTACGGAATTCTATAAACTACTGCCCTATACTCTTCCATGATTGGTGGTACTATGTTTAAAACACATCACTCAGAATGACATCATCCTGAAGGTTTAGTGCAATTATGGTTATGCAACTTTTGATTTATGATCTACGCTGCTAATCTGTTATTGGTTTAGCCCTGATACACTTTTGTTGCTGTTGGTTCTATCTTATTGCATCTTTTTTCATGTCATTTATGTGATACTCTTACCTTTCTGTAGTTGTTGCCCCAGAGATTTCTTCACAGTCATGTGTGAGTTTTTTAATTTATGTATCAAATCAATAAAGATAGTTCTGTTTTAATGACTTTATCCTTTTTAATAAGTAGACCATTTTCTATAAGACTGTGTGCCCAAGACCCTGCGATGAGCTAATGCACGGCATGATGCAGCCATGCATTTCACTGCCTTGACACAACACAATGACATCCATGTATGTCATCAAGAACTTGTCATTCCTGCTTAATTCCTCCAACTTGTATGATAAATGTATGTTACAGTGATCATCTGGTCACCAGTGAAAGGGTGACTGTAATTGACAGCCAGAGTTCTGGATTAATGTCTGGGTTTGGAAAAGACTAAGGAAGACATGCTACTATGAGCGGAAAGCGCTTCCGAATGTCAACACTGACTAACGTGAATTTGCTCGATGTCTCTATCTGTAGAGAGGTGTATAATCGCGCGCGGTCTCTAGAATGTATGAAAGCTGATGTTTTTGTGAAGCGATAATAAATGTCTACATGTTCGACGCCGCGCTCGCCCTATGTGTTAGCCGTGCATTACAGAAACTTAGGTACATTAGTTATGCATGGCCCGTTTAACTGTATAAAGAGGCCTGCGAAATAAAATGAAAAGTCATTAGAAGTATCAATGTCAGTTACATAGAAACTATGGTACTTAATCTAGCATTTGGTGGACCACAGGTGCCCATGCAAGCACCTGTTGGGTCTGTGTAATTGGCTCATTGCTGTATGCCGTAGATGGAATAAAAGGTGGAGAAGCCAGCCAAAAATAAATTTCAGATGATAGTAAGAATCAAAAATTATGTAACATTCATTGCAACAACATCTAGAGCAGAGAAGAAAGTCGAGCAGCGATGTGAACACCTCTTGATGTGTAGAAAATTCCGAAGTTGTATTTGAAAAATTTAAACATTGTACAAGGCATCTTAAAAGAGGAGTCGCAATTAAGACCGACGCGTTTCGGAGCAGATAGTACGCTCACTTATTCATTTTGAACATTTTTGTTATTCAACACATAAATCACTGTTTTTTAATTAACCTCATGTACGAGAAGTGACATGAAACTCACATTGATCGGTACATAACAAGAAAATATGTAAAATTCAAGATATAGCCTTAGAAACAAAACAATGCCGGGATCACTCTTAAATACACACTTAGTAGATTGGGCTGAAGATGAGGTCAATCTTTTATTTAAACCAGCAGGATACGGGAATTCTCTTGCGTAAGTACCTAACTGAAACATCCAAAAGCCTCACGTGACTTAGTAAACTTTTTTTTTCTCGCTGATCTCCAGCCCGCTGGGGCAGTTTAGTAACCCTTTCTATACCCATAGAAGGTAAGGCTAGTGCGTATATTCCCTTGATGTATGTCATTGCAAAACTTGTTTTTGAAACATAGACCATACCTAATGAACAAAAGGTTTTTAGCATCTGATAATGTGTATTGCCGAATACGGATACTTTTAGATTATCATGTGGCCTGACAAGCCACATATTGTTTGTGGCAGGCATTACAGGTTATTAAATTATACCACAAATGCGCGGAGTAATATACAATTTAATATACTGTGGTTATATCATATTTGATGTATCTGATGCCCAGTATCTGATTAGAGTAAAACTCTTTGAGAGACTGTTACAAAATTACAGTGTCCAGATACATTTAGAGTAATGCCACACTTGTTATACATGCCTCTTGTTAGTTAGTCCACAGTATGGATGTAGACATAGTAGAAGTGCCCAGAAAAATTACATGGGGGACAAAATCTAGATTTACTTAGATTTGTTGACCTCTAGACCTAGAGACAAACATGAACCTCATTTTCACCACATAAACTGTTATTCCCCTCTTGAGTCTAATAGAGGGCGGGAGATATTTTTAATGATTTGCAAATCGCATTAGCTATTAAACTGTGGGGCTATATTGTGGTTGCGCAAAATACAACTTATTCTTGTCTTGATTGGTTATCGTGTAATTTCTCTTTTAAGAAGACATACTCATTGCAAAACTAGGCATAGGTTTTCTTACTAGTTTTCTCCAAACAGCCTATTTTGCCGATACCTCCTCTCACTAAGTCGGGCATTCTCCAGAACTTCTTTCTCAAAATACCCCCAGGGCCTGAAAAGCCTACTGCAGGTTAAGCGCCATTTATCTTTAGTCTCGTGCTTGTCATTTCACGCAAAGGGGATGTGCTGCTGAATCGTACATGATGGGCGATGATGTGATTGTAGCATGTAGGATGGTATTACGAGCCAATTATATTTTTTCTATAAGGGGATATTTAACGCCTTGCTTATTAACCCCAGGCAATGGGTAGTTACATATGCTATAAAAATTAACTCTACATGAATCAGCGACACTGGGTCACAGGATTAAATCTAGGTTCATGTCTGTTGCTTTATAAGACAAACTCCACAGCACTGAGGCGATCATAGGTAGCCCTCCCCACATCAGGAGCAGAGTTCGTAGTACTATATAACCACCATACACCTGATAGTGGGTTGAGAAAACTGGGTTGAATGTAGAAAAAGAGGCAAAGAGGGTAAATGAAGACAGTATTACTCCTCCAGGACCTTTGACATAATATATGTTGGGGGGGGGAGCACCAAAGAATAGGACCTGAGGAATCTTTGAGCCCCCCATTGCAGCACCACAGCGCATGTAAGTAAAAGCACCATCAAACAAAAAATAGTTGAGTGACTCAATCAAGAATTCTAGTGCAAAGGCTATAACAAATTCAATAATAGCATTGCAGAAAATCACTAACACCTGTGAACGCAGGTGCGATCTGATTGATAACATCAATAGCAGAATGCGTCTAACGGGTTTATACGACGGGTAAGCAGAGCTGACATCACATGAAACCCACGATAAAGTGCGAATCACAGAATTTCAGATAACATGTTTATCATGGACTCTTCGTGTCTTTCAAGAGACCCCTGGCAAAGAAGTAGCAAGTACCATGCGGTTGGAGAATAGAGGTTCATAAGCCAATGCTGCCTAGTGGGTCTCTCCCAGATGGACCCTTATCCCTGCCACGTATCTAGGTCACAGTGGAGGCGGGCGAAAAGACCTCTTGGGGATTTTTGGAAATGAATGAAAGATTCGGCCGTCTACAGGCTCTGTAGCTCTACAAAATAATTTATATCTGCCATTAGTTAGAGAGCGAATAAGCTCTCATTCCGTAACTCCTAGATCGTAATAGTTGCTATCTATAGATCTACTTCTGACAAATCCTTAGTAGGACTTAGTAGGATCATTTAGAGGAGAACTGAAGGTAAGTAGTGTATCCTCCAGCGCATTCAACTTATTTAAGGATACTGCACTAACAGGACACAAGACTCTCATAGAGAACCACAGCCCCCAACTCCTCTTATCAGCTGCAGCATTAGTAGATCAGGATTTTTATGAAGCTCTGTCATAATGCCTTATTTCTTGTTTTGTTAGATTATTTCCTGCGTAGAAGTCGTTCGTTACCTTTCTGTCGCTAATTTGCTCAACCTCTCTGTTCAAATTAACCATGCTGAAACAGAGGTCTATAGCACCTCTGTGGTTCTCTTAATTCTTTAGGGAGTCTTTTCTCTTGATTGAAGAAGCGGAGTATAATTCCCTATTCCTCACTATAGGGTTGTCGAGGCACAACGAGGTTAAGATAACCCATATTCGTTTTCCTCCGCACCAAAGCATCTCAAATCAGCTAACAGACATTTCAGAGAAAGACATAAATTCAACATTATTCACATTGGGTAGTCCTTCCATCCTCTAGAAGTAGATATCGCAGTAAATTTCAAATTATACCATTGAGTGCGTGCAGAAATGTTTAACGTGATGATTGGAGACTAGAGAAAATAGTAACGTCCAAAATAGTTTATAAATAAATCAAAGTTTTCTTGTATGTACAACCCTAGACCTCTTGATAACAACCCTTTAGTATGTACCTACATGTCACTATAATTAACTTGAGATGACTTTATCACATGGTATTGGTCTTAGCTATCGATAATTCCTGTGCCCTTTCACTTTGTCGTTTTTGTTCTTGTAGCTTTCATCGTAGCCGCCCTTGCGCCTGCGGGTTCTTTTGCCGCCGCACCATGCGTTGAGCTTTGTCTATTTCTTTGTTGCTAGCAATTATCATATCCTGTTGACCGATTGGTTCAAACCCCTGACCCATTCGAGAGAGGCTTTCATACTGATGTGGCATACATCCTATATCTCAGATTTCAATATGGCCCGTTCCAGATTGTCGCGGAATGATACTTTGTTCTGACCTCATGTGTGGAGGCCTGCACCGGATCATTCCGTATGGCGACTACGAGATTAGATTGTTATTCATCTCTACTAATTTACAAGCGATTTTCCACACATACACTCTGTCATTATCATAATCGTTGTTATCACGAGTAAATTTCTTACTTTTATATGTCACAATGTTATCTTCAAGTTTTTTTAAATTTGACAAGATTTTTTCGTAAGCTTCTTTATACATAGAGGATGTTTCTTTAGGTTTCAACACTTCTTTCAATTCTAATATTTCAGCATTAATATCATTTCGCATTTTATCCTCATGTTCAGTAAGAAGTTTCATAAGTCGCAACGAACAATCACTCAAGATGCCATTCCATTTCCATTTCCATAGAAAAAATATTGATCGTAAAACCATCCTACATGCTACATCAAATCCTCCCCATCATGTAATTCAGGCAATCACCTATGGTGAAATTACGAGACTAAAGAGAAATTGCTCTAACTCAGAGGCTTTTCCAGCCTTTGAGAAAGAAGTTCGGGATCGACTTAGTGAGATAGGGGATCCACAATGGCTTTTGTAGAAAACTCGTTAGAAACTATAATATGTTTCAATAGATTTTATTCTTTTATATATTTTAAACGATACCAATCAAGACAAGAATATTGTTGTATTTGCCACCACTTTTATCACACAGTTTAATGCCATTTGCAAAATCATTAAAAAATATCTTCCCCTCGTATGAGATCAAGAGGGGAATAAACAGTTTATTGGGGAAAATGAGGTTCATTTTGTCTCTAGGAGAGGTCAAAATCTAAGATCGATTTTGACCCCCAGTAATTTTTCCAACTCTACTATGTCTACTCCTACTTGGCTAACTAACAAAGGCATGTATAAATGTGGCCATTCTAAATGTATCACATGTAATTTTGTAACAGTCTCCAAAGAGTTTTACTCTATCAATACTGGGCATAAATATGATATAACCACATATATTAATTGTAATACCCGGTTTGTGGTATATTTAATAACCTGTAATGCCTGCCACAAACAATATGTGGGTTGTACCACATGTAATCTAAAAGTACGTATTCGGAGACACTTATCAGATGCTAAAAAACCTTTTTCATTAGGTATGTCTATGGTTTCAAAACATTTTCATGACATACATCAAGGAAATACCACTAGCCTTACCTTTCTGGGTATAGAAAGGGTTACTAAACCTGCCCGCGGTGGAGATCACAGAAAAAAGTTACTAGCACGTGAGGCTTTTTGGATGTTTCAGTTAGGTACTCGGTATCCTGCTGGTTTAAATAAAAGATATGAAATCATTAGCCAATACTAGTGTGTATTTAGATGATCGCATTGTTTGTTTTTAGCTATATTTGATTTTACATATTTTTCTTGTTTGTCCGATCATGTGATTCATGTCACGTGTCTCGGACATGGGTTATTTAAACAGTGATTTATGTGTTGAATAACATGCCATGAATAAGGAGCGTTTCTGCTCCGAAACGCGTCGGTCTTATGCGACTCCTCTTTAAGATGCTTGTACACTTTTAAATTTTTCAAATAAACTTCGGAATTTTTCTACATTCAAGAGGTGTTCACGCTGGACTTCTTCCTCTGCTCTACATGCTATTTGGACCAAGTGCTTTCGGTCCGTCCGGGCGTGAACCTTCAGTATCTACGACCAGGTGAGCTGACTACCCCTAATTTTGTTTCCATCTGAACAACATCAGTGGGTTATTTAATGTAAAATTACTTTTATATTCTATTAAATGTAAATGCCTTTTCTGGGAGATATTTTTATATTTTTGGGATATTATATATTTTTATATTAATTTTATGATAACATTTTTATTAAATTTAATTTTATATAGTTTGATAATTATCAAAAATTATTTTTTATTATTGGACTGTTGTAACTTGAGCAATATTGGACATTTTTTCCCCTAACAGCAAGTCTAGCTCCACTTTGACTCTTCTGGCTCAGGCAGAGCACATTGAAATAGGTCTGCTGTCTGAGCAGTAATGCGCCTAGTTTTGCCGAACCACATTCATATATGTGTCTAATATTACGAATGTGATGCAACATGCCCCCAGAACGCCTCCTCATGTTAGGCGCATTCGAAAGTGTCAAGTTTTACACATTCATTAGGCGCATTAGACATCATAGCCGGCTCACTTAGGCGCATTTTTTGCCAGAAAAAGGGTGAAAAATCCGATGATACATGTCTCCCAAAGATTCTGGACGTTCTTTAAAGGAGTTGTCTCACTACAGGTTTTCAGCCTACCTCAGTGTGTCTGGCAGCATAGGATTTTTGAATTCAGGGGAGTGCTTCTTGTCTGCCTCTTCTCCTCCCCCTTCCCTCCCTCCCCTCAGCACACAGACAGCTCTTCTCCTCAGACTGCAGTAACTTCTATACAGCAGGGGGAAAGCGAGGGGGTTTGCTGCCAGAGTTAACCCTGTGTATGCCTGCCTAGGTCTGCTGCTCACTGCTGGATCAGCTGCATTATGCGGCTGCCAAGCTCTTGGTGTTCCTCTCCTACTTAAAGGGGTTTTGCCAAGAAGTGAGTTGCTTTCCTCTTATCTGGCTCAGCAGATAATATAAACAAATCATGAATGCTGCAGAGGGGAGAGGGAGGGGGCTGAGCAGCGAGGAGCACAGAGGGAGAAGTAAGGGAGCATCTGCTTAAGGCTGTATAGACAATCCACTGGTTTTACTGTTATTATTTGAGTGATACATACACAGTGATTCATACACTGGACTTTCTCCACAGTCCCTTCGAAGCTCATTCATGTTCCTTGTCATCAGATAAGAAGTGCACACAATGCAAGCGCGACAGATCAGCACCTCAGCTCCTGTCAGCTGGAGTTGGTCGTGTCTAATGCAAATTTTTAAGTAACTAAGGGCTTGATAAGAAAGCTGTGGCTCTCAGAGGCTTCACTTTTTGTAATCACATATATTTAGAAAAGTGATTAAATACCCATTTTGGAGGATCCCACGTCAACATTACATTGTGGCAAAACCCCTTTAAAGAAGGACCCTATGGCTGTTCAGTATTATGTAACTGATGAATGTCATATCATTTGCCTATCTATTGTACAATCACATGCATTAATCTACTGTCATATACAAATATAAAATTATTGTATAGTTAAAAAATGTAAGCAAAAAGTCCCCAAATGAAAAAATTATGTAAAACAATCATTTTTATGTATTTTGGGCTCCTGGCTGTCGGCTCCGTCTTTGAAAGAATTACATGTCAATTCTTTCAAAGACGGACCCGAGCTGTGCTATGTAAACACGCAGCGGTGATCTCTCATGTGATAATCTCACTGCTAATTGTTTAGACCTGTCTCTGGGTCCGTCCTGTCTGTCCCCGAGATGGATCTAAAAAGCGCTTGTAACACTGAGTTTAAAACTCCGTGTGAACAAGCCCTTACATATTATTGCAAAACAGTGTACATGTTGTGTATTTGTAAATTAAATAAATATAAAATCTGTATAGTGTAAGAGAGGAGGGGAGTGCAGCTTTTTAAAATTTGTTCCCAAAATTCAATTATATTAATTTAAGTCTTTAAAATGATTAGAACATTACTCTTTAAATAGTAGCCTGGTAAGGCTACTATTTGAATTGCTCCAGCTATACATGGAAGTTCAGCATGCATGACTGCCAGTGGATATGGATTCCAAGCAGTCTCCCTGAGAAATCATCAGCAGACTATAGGATGCCATTTACAGTGGTCTGCAGTCTCTGAATGGATTCCTGACATTGGTAAAACAAATTACATAGCAGATGCTACAGGACAAACTACATGGCATGGACCTGCTGATTCAAAGGGACTACACACATTTTGAAGTGTTTAGAAACATTTTGGCAGGTCTTTTACAATTGTAAGTTCCATGTGTGACTACATATTTCACACCTGCAGGTGAAACCAGGTCCGTGTGTGCATTTATTTGTACTTCATATAGTCATATAGCCAGTACTCCTGTAAAGGGCTCTGATCAAATTGTCTTTATTACGAAAAGGGGCCTGGTGATATGGTGCAAGAGAGAAACTAGGAATGGGTGATCCTTCAGCTGTGTGGGGCCTGAAATTACTCATAGGAGTCCTGACCAGCCCTATCACATTAGATTGCAAAATAAAATTATATCAGCTAAACATCTATTTTGATCTGAGGCTTGTCTGTTTGGGACCTATACGGCTATACAGATGTTAAGTCTTAAAATGCTACATAGGCTGCAAAAGAGAAAACAAGAATCCTGCTCGGTACCCGATCTCTTCTTGCTGAGTTTCAGGAGCCTTAAACTTACACTGTACGTTTATAGTGTAATCGGTTTAAAGCTTACGTCTTTTTGATCACACCTTGTTCCAATTTTTGTAGGCAAACCAACCGAAAAACTGCAATTGTAGGATTTTTTTTTCTTCTACTGCGTTCACTATGTGGTATAAATATGGTTTTATTTTAATAAATCAGACCTTTTTTTTTTCTTTTTTTATATATAAAATGGAAATGTAAAACATTTTTTCATTTAAATAAAGGCAATTGGGAGGCAGAGAGGGATGCCCCCTTCTGTATAACTGCCCTGTATATGCGCCCTATCCAGGAGAAGTCCCTCCTATCCCATCTCGCGAGGTCGTGTTGGAGTCTAGTAAGAAATGGAGCAAAATTGAGATCATACACCGAATCCGGGGATGAAGGAATCCTTACCCCCAGATACCTGAAGGATGACGTCTCCCAGGATAAGGGAAAAGAGGACCTCAGAGAAGTCAAAAGGGCTTGAGGCACATTTAGGCTCAGAGCAGAGCTCTTTATCATATTTATTTTATAGTTACTGTGAGAGCTATATATCTGTAGAGCCTTTAGTGCTGCTGGTAAGGAAGAAGCAGGCTTAGTGAGGTATAGTAATAGATCATCCGCAAAGGCGGAACACTTAAAGTGAAGGCCCTTCACGGAGATCCCCTGTATCCCTGGGTCTGCCCGTAAAGCCTGCATCAAATGTTCCATCGCCAAAATGTATAAAATTGGAGAGAGTGGGCATCCCTGCCTGGTGCCATTTCTTATAGTCAGGGGGGCGGAAAGTGTCCCATTAATTCGGATTTGGGCCTGTGGCGAAGTGTAGAGAGTCCCGATCTTCCCTCGTATCCCCGCACCTAAGCCTAATGACTCCAGGACCCCATGTAGGAAAGGCCAGGCCACCCTATCAAAGGCCTTCTCTGCATCCAGGGATCTTCTGTGATTGTGCATAGTGGATCAAGGAGAATGTTTTTAGTGTGTTATCCCTCGCCTCCCTGGAGGGAACAAAGCCTACCTGGTCCGGATGGAGAATTGATGTGAGCAAGGGACTGAGCCTATTAGCCACTAATTTTGCTAATATTTTTGCATCTGTGTTGATTAATGAGATGGGGCGGTAATTTTGGCAATGTGAGGGATCTTTACCCTCCTTTGGTATGACAACAATGTGAGCCCTTAGGAAGGCCTGATCAAAGGGAGCTTCCGGAGAGGCTGCATTGAAAGCCTTTAGGATGGGATGTGAAAGTTCTTAATTCAGGGTTTTATAAAACAGGGCCGTATAACCATCCGGACACGGGGTTTTGCCAGAGGCAAGCGATTGAATGGCCACCCCCAGTTCCTCCTCAGAAAAAGGCTCCTCCAGGGAGGCGATGGAATCCGCAGAGAGGCGTGGGAGGGCTGTACTCGTGAGGTATGACTGGAGTGACGAAGGATGGGCCCGAGGTGTCGGAAGATTATATAGGTCCGAGTGGTATTGGTAAAACACTTCCAGAATGTTCTCTGTGAGATGGACCATGTGCCCCGCTGAGGTTTTAATTGAGGGACAAATAGGGCGGCTCTCTTATCCCTCAGCGCCCGAGCCAAAGCCTTTCCAGGTTTATTACTCCAGACATAGAAGGAGCTTGAACATAGTTGACGATATCTCTTATGCCTGTGTTCCATGAGCTGGAGAACCTCATGGCGGGTTTGGACAACTGCCCTTCGATTCCTCTCCAGCCCTGAAGTTTTATGTTGGGCCTCCAATAAAGTCAGTTGCGACAAAAGGGACTGAAGCTTGCATGCAGCCTCCCTTTTAAAGCGCGCCCCATGCTTGATGAGGACCTCCCGGAGACTGCACTTCAGAGCCTCCCACTGGATCTGAGGAGAGGTTGGATCCGATTCATTAACTGAGATGAACAGTTCTATCGATCGCTGCAGATCGGACATACACAATGAGTCCAATAGGAGCGATTCGTTTAGCTTCCACGAGAAAGCGGGTTTCCGGAGGTGTGGGAGGATGAAATCACAGTGCACGGGGGAGTGGTCCGAGTGGAGGATACTGCCAATAGAGGCCGAAACCACATATCTAAGGAGGGAGTGTTGGAAAAATATGTAATCAATACGGGAGTAGGAGTTATGTAAGAAGGTAAAAAAAGTATAATCCCTGTCACTCGGATGTAATAGCCTCCAGACATCTATTAGTTGCATGTCGTGGAGCATCTTTTTTATTCGGTTGAGGACGTGGTAAGCTACCGAAGAACGCCCAGAAGAGGTTTCCACGAGGGGAGTCAAAGCTAGGTGGAAATCACCGCCGAACACTATCTGTCCCTGGGCGAAGTGGAGGAGGCTGTCCAGAGTCTTTGCCAAGAAAGATAGTTGGCCCGTATTAGGGGCATAAATGTTAGCCAGAGTATAAATGTGGCCCTGTAATTCTATTTTAACAAACAGGACCCTAGCATCCTCGTCCCTAAAAGTGTTGAGGATTGTGATAGGTAGGGACTTGTGAAAAAAAAAATGGCCACCCCCTTGACCCTAGACACGGAGCTGCTATTATGGCACCAGGCAGGGAAGTACCGATTCCTGTAGGACTGTATGTGGGACGAAAGGAGATGGGTCTCTTGTAAAAAGACAATCTGGGATCTTTGTTTATGAAGATGGAAGAGAATTTGAGATCTTTTTTCGGGGATATTAAAGCCCTTAACATTAAGGGACGTGATACGTATATTTGCCATATCGTTGTCTAAGAGCATCAAAAGAGGCTTGATCCCCGAATATCAGAGAGGGAAGCATTGCACCACATGAGCCAAAAGATCTAAGATAAACATATAACAAAAACCAAACTTCAGAAAACGGAGGCCTAATGAAAAGAGGTCAAATACCTAAGAAAAGCAGGTTCATGACTGCTACGGCCATTTGAATCCCCAAAGGGCCAAAACTACACAGGGATTCTCCTGTATGGAGGACAGGTCAACACAATTACTCAGAGAAAAAGAAGAGAAAAAATATGTCAAAAAGGACACTCTGCAGCAAGAGTCCGCTACAGGGCAGCCTCTGGAGATCTTTAAAGACTTTAGGCGTGCGGGGAGAGTTGCCCCACCCGGGACCCCCATCCTACAATGCCCGAAGAAACGGGAAAGAAGAAGGGGAAATAAGACAAGGGAGAAGGTCGAGAGGGTACGATGGAATCCCGGGCAGGGCAAGCCCCACCAGCCAGAAGAGAGGACAAGCCCTCAATTGAAGGAAGAGACAAAGAGGGCCCGCCAGGCCCAACACAGCACATCTCTACAGCATAACAACTGGAAGGGTCAGCACCCAATAGTTGGAACCTTGAAAACAAGTTGCACAATTGAAGAGTTGAAAAAATTAAAGAATTGAAAAATTGGAAAAGGCCCTCCGTTTAGAGGGCATAATCAAGTTAGTCCGAGTTAACATGCACTCCAACTAAGCAGGGATCACCCGTCCATATCAGAGGGTCTTGAAGTCAGAAGAAGCATGCAATTGGAGAAGAGAGAGTAAAATCAAAGAGGTTGTAGCCTCCCATAGAATTAGAGCATCAACGATGGGGTCTTGCCCGGGGAGGTTGGCTATCCGGGCTTCCCAGGCGTCGTCGAGACCTCTGAGGCTTTGCCGATATCAGTTGTGAACTAATCCGCTGGTTTCCCAGGAGTTGGGGTGGTCCGACTGCCGGATCCACTGATGAAGCAGAGGGCCAGTCCGGGAGAGAGACATCCGGAAGATCCAGAGAGGCGATGAAGACAGGCAAGTCCTCTAATGAGCGGAAGATAAGCATACGGTCGGCGTGCCTGACTTGAAGGGAGAAGGGGAAGCCCCATCTATATTGTATGTTCTTGGATTGAAGAGCGGATAGGAGGGGTTTGAGAGCTCCCCGCATCCGAAGAGTGCGTCGTGAGAGATCCGGGAATAGCTGCAGCTTGGCCTCCTCGAACTCCATTCTAGGCAGAAGGCAAGCTTTACGCATTATCTCCTCCTTGATCGTAAAATGGTGGATTCTGCAGATAGCGTCCCGTGGTTTAGAAGGGTCAGCGCTCTGCGGCTGCAACGCTCTATGAGCTCTATTGAATTCGATAAAAGAGTCCTCGGGTTTACCCAGGATATGGTTAAAGATTTTCATCAGGGCTGTAGAAAGTTCTCCCTGCTTGACCGTTTCCGGGAGTCCCGAAGCCTGCCGTTGTTTCGTCTATTACGATTTTCCAAATCGTCTAGGTGATCGGCAAGGTGGAGATGGTGTGAGGTTTGCTCCAACACGGCAGCCTGTAGAGAGGATCTCAGACTCGATGTTGATTCTTGAGCCTTTTCAAGTTGGTGAACCCTCTGCTGGAGATCCGCCACATCTGTCTGAACCGGGTGAAGCTCTTGTCTCCATGCCTGCCTCATCTCACGTGCCATGAGATGCATATCCTGCTTAGAGGGCAGAAGAGAGAGAGCACCTTAAGCTCAGGGTGCGCCTCTAGCGTAAGTGTCACAGCGCTTGGCGCCGCGGCTCGCCGCGGCTGTCCCCCTGCGCTTATGGGGTCCGGCGCGGGTGCCGCGGCTGCCCGCAGCCGTTGTCCTTCTGCCCTTGGCCGGGAGACCCCGTACTCACCAGTCCCCACTCCTGTGTCCGGCTCTTAAGGCACGCGCAACGGCTGGTCTGGATTTAAAGGGCCAGCGCGCCATTAATTGGTTATTGACGGCCGCTGGTCCTATATAAGGTATACGCCCCAAGCACTCTCTGCCAGTTTGTTGGTGTGCGTTACCAAGTCTTGAGAGTGTTCTAGTCCTGTCTGATTATCCGTGTACCAGTTCGTCCGCTACGTTTCCTGACCTTGCCTGTTTGCTGCCTGCCCTGACCGTCTGCCTGTCTCTGACCACGAACCTCTGCCGCCTGCCCTGACCTCCTGCCTGTCCCCGACTATGCCTCTGGATTACGTTTCTGTACCACGCATTACGGCCGCCAACGCAAGCAAGCCACGTCAGGGGTAGCAACCTGGTGGCCTCACGCCGCAGCAAGTCCATCCCGCTTTGCGGTGGGTTCTGGTGAATACCGGGGGCTACTTAGACTCCGCTCCCTGGCGTGGCTTACACCATCGCTTGTGGTGGTCCAGCGAATCCACCAAACCCGCCACAGTACAAACTGGCCATGGATTCCGCCAGGGTACCCTTGCCCGTTCTCCGGGATGTCTCGACGGCTGTCGCCCAGCAGTGCCAGCGTATTGACCAGCTCGCGGCCATGATGCAGAACCTTGCAGCTCGTTCTCCTCCGCCTGCGGCGGCCGCCGCCTCACCTTCACCAGCTGCTCCTGCACCAGGACCTTCCCTGCAACTGCCGCTTCCGTCACGCTATGATGGAGATCCCAGTAAATGCCGTGGCTTCATCAGTCAATGCTCCATCCACCTGGAGATGTTGGGGCACCAATTCCCCACCGCGCGAGCTACGGTGGCCTTTATAATGAGTCTCTTGTCGGGAGAAGCCTTGGCCTGGGCCACTCGGTTATGGGACCGAGGAGATCCGTTGACGACGAATCTACAAGCCTTTCTTCAGGGGTTCTGCAACGTCTTCGAGGAACCTGGCCGCACCTCCTCCACGGCCGCGGCCCTGCTCCGTCTCCGTCGGGGCGACTCCACTGTGGGTCACTACTCCGTGCAGTTCCGCACCCTTGCCTCTGAATTGAATTGGAATAATGAGGCCTTGGTGGCAACCTTCTGGCAAGGGCTCTCGGGCCATATTAAGGATGAGCTCGCTGGCCGGGATCTGCCGTCCACTCTGGATGAACTGATTCAGTTGGCCTCCCGAATTGACATTCGGTTTGCGGAGAGACAACAAGAGCTCTGCCTTCAACGGGAGGTCACCCATCCACACCGGCTACCTCGTTTGGCTCCCGTCATTCAACATTCTGCCAAGGGTTCCGGAGGATGAATCCGTACGAATCGAGAGAGCCCACTTGACCCAGGAAGAATAATCGCAGCGTCATCTGAGGCAGTTATGCTTCTACTGTGGCGGTTCCGGCCACTTCATTGGGGACTGTCCGGTACGTCCGGGAAACTCGCGCACCTTAGGGTTCGCAGGAGAGGCATCTCTAGGTGTCAGTGCGGCCTCTCTCCGTCTGACCATTCCCGTACTCTGTGGAATTTCTCCGGACAGCACCTTCCAAGCCACCGCCTTCCTTGATTCAGGGTCCACTGGGAATTTCGTCAGCCAAGCTCTTGTTTCCAAGTTTCGTCTCCCGGTGACCCCTCTGCAGAAGCCCATGTTTGTCTCTTCCGTCAGTGGCGAATGCCTAAAGGACGCTATCCGGTTCTGCACGGCGCCCCTCTGTTTACAGATAGGCGCTCTATACAAGGAAATTCTGAAGCTGCTGGTCCTGCCTCGTTCCTCTTCTGAGATTCTCCTGGGCCTACCTTGGTTACAAGAGCATGCTCCGACCTTGGACTGGAACACGGGCAAAATTATCCGTTGGGGCCCTGCGTGCCACTCGCGATGCCTTCCGGTTCTCCGTTCTGCCCTTCGGCCCGCCCCAGTAAACTCTACGAAACCTCTGTCGGGTCTGCCCACTCCGTACCTAGACTTTGCCGACGTGTTTTCTGAAAGACAGGCCGAAACGCTGCCCCCGCACCGGCCGTATGATTGTCCGATTGACCTGCAACCCGGTAGTACTCCTCCCCGAGGCAGAGTCTATCCTCTTTCCGTCTCGGAGACTAAAGCTATGACGGAGTATATTCAGGAGAACCTCCGTAAGGGCTTCATACGCAAGTCTTCCTCACCTGCGGGGGCTGGCTTCTTCTTTGTCGAAAAGAAGGATGGTACTCTACGACCCTGTATCGATTAACAAAATTACTGTCAAAAATCGATACCCCCTGCCTCTGATCTCGGAGCTGTTCGATCGCCTGCTTGGCGCGAAAATTTTTTCTAAGTTGGACTTGCGGGGAGCGTACAACCTGATCCGTATCCGTAAAGGTGACGAGTGGAAACGGCTTTCAACACCAGAGATGAGCATTTTGAATATCTGGTCATGCCATTTGGCCTCTGCAACGCTCCGGCAGTGTTCCAGAATTTCGTCAACGAGATCTTCCGTGACCTCCTCTATGTCTGTGTCATCGTTGACTTGGATGACATCCTGATCTTCTCTCCTGATCTAGAGACTCACCGCCTTCACGTCCGCCTGGTGCTCAAACGTCTCCGAGACCATCAGTTATATGCCAAACTGGAGAAATGCCTCTTTGAACGCACCTCGTTGCCCTTCCTGGGGTACATCGTCTCGGATCAGGGTCTCCAGATGGATCCCTCTAAACTGTCTGCAGTCTTACAGTGGCCTCGTACAGTGGGCCTTCGGGCTATCCAACGTTTTCTGGGCTTTGCAAATTACTACAGACAGTTTGTCCTGCACTTCTCCACGCTCGTGGCCCCGCTGGTGGCACTGACGAAGAAAGATGCCAACCCCAAATCCTGGCCTCCAGAAGCTCAAGAAGCCTTTGAGCTCCTCAAATCTGCATTTGCTTCGGCTCCTGCTCTGTCTCCCCCGGGCCCGCAGCGTCCGTTCGTCCTTGAGGTGGACGCCTCCTTAGTGGGTGCAGGCTGCCTCTGGAAAACTGCTTACTTGCAGTTTTTTCTCTAAGACCTTCACTCCAGCTGAGCGAAATTATTCGATTGGTGATTGTGAATTACTGGCCATAAAGTTGGCCCTAGAAGAATGGCGGCACTTGCTGGAGGGTGCTCGCCATCCCATCGAAATCTTCACGGATCACAAAAACCTCCTTTATCTTCAGTCAGCTCAACGACTAAATCTTCGTCAAGCCAGGTGGTCCCTCTTCTTCGCCCGCTTTGACTTTTTCCTGCACTTTCGGCCAGCTGAGAAGAACGTCAGGGCGGATGCCCTTTCTAGATCCTCGGACACTGTGGGCTCAGAACTGCCTTTGCAGCACGTAATTCCTCCAGAACGTCTCCTCACGGTGGCCCCCGTGGATCTTAAACATCTACCTCCGGGGAAGACCTACGTCCAACCTGCCATGAGGCCTCGTATTCTAAAGTGGGGACACTCTTCCCGAACTGCTGGCCATCCTGGAGTGCATAAGTCTCTTCAATTAATTTCTCGCTATTACTGGTGGCCTACTCTCACTCAAGATGTTAGGGACTTTGTCTTGGCCTGCACCTCCTGTGCTCGTAACAAAGTCCCTCGCCTCAGTCCCGCGGGTCGATTGCTGCCTCTCCCGGTGCAGGAGAATCCCTTGTCCCATATTGCCATGGTCTTCGTTACCGACCTCCCAGCCTCCTCGGGTAACACGGTCATTTGGGTGGTGACCGATAGGTTCTCTAAGTTGGCTCATTTTGTCCCTCTGCTCGGGTTACCCTCCGCTCATCAATTGGCCCAACTCTTTTTCCAGCACGTTTTTCGGCTACACGGGCTCCCGTTACATATCGTTTCCGATAGGGGGGTCCAGTTTGTGTCAAAATTCTGGCGGGCTCTGTGTGCTCAGTTACAGGTTCAACTGGACTTCTCGTCGGCATACCACCCTCAAACCAATGGGCAGGTAGAAAGGGTTAACCAGGTCGCTACCTGCGACATTTTGTATCCGCCCGTCAGGATAACTGGTCTGACCTCCTCCCTTGGGCGGAATTTTCATACAATTCCTTGGACTCTGAGTCCGCTGGAGCCTCTCCCTTTTTTGTTGTCTTTGGACTACATCCCCGCCCGCCTCTCCCTCTGCCTACCTCGTGTCACGTTCCAGCCGTGGATGCCCAAGTACGGGACATCAAGTCACTCTGGCAAGTCACACGACAGGCCCTTCTCCGGGCCTTCACCCGCACCAAAGTCCAGGCCGACAGGTACTGGAGACCTGCGCCCATATTTAAGCCGGGTGATAGGGTTTGGTTATCTGCCAAGTACATTCGCTTCAAGGTGCCCAGTTACAACTTGGGCCCTAAGTATTTGGGCCCTTTTGTTGTACTTCGGCAATTAAACCCGGTGTCCTACAAGCTCCGCTGGCCCCCACCTGTACATATCTCGAACGCGTGTCACGTGTCCCTCTTGAAGCCGGTGGTGCTGAACCGCTTCTCCCGTAGATCTGTCTCCCCTTCTCCTGTTGCTAATACAGATAACATCTTTGAGGTGAAGGAGGTGCTGGCGGAGAAGACGGTGAGGAGGAAGCGGTTCTTCCTTATTGATTCGAAGGGCTTCGGTCCGGAAGAGCGTTCGTGGGAACCTGAGGCCAATCTGTCCCCTGATCTCCTCTCTAAATTCCAAAGGAAGAGGGGGAGAGCTAAAGAGGGGGGGGGGGTGTACTGGCATGGCGCTTGGCGCCGCGGCTCGACGCGGCCGTCTCCCTGCGCTTACGGGGTCCGGCGCGGGGGCCGTTGTCCTTCTGCCCTTGGCCGGGAGACCCCGTACTCACCAGTCCCCGCTCCTGTGTCCGGCTCTGACAGCCGCCGCGTGCGTGCCCGTTGCTTAAGGCGCGCGCGCGACGGCTGGTCTGGATTTAACGACGCGCCGTTAATTGGTTATTGACGGCCGCTGGTCCTATATAAGGTATATGCCCCCAGCACTCTCTGCCAGTTGTTGGTGTGCTTTAGCAAGTTGGTGTGCTTTAGTCCTGTCTGATTATCCGTGTACCAGTCCGTCCGCTACGTTTCCTGACCTTGCCTGTTTGCCGCCTGCCCTGACCGTCTGCCTGTCTATGACCACAAACCTCTGCCACCTGCCCTGACCTCCTGCCTGTCCCCGACTACACCTCCGGATTACGTTTCTGTACCACGCATTACCCCGGCTGCCAACGCAAGCAAGTCACGTCAGGGGTAGCGATCTGGTAGCCTCACGCCGCAGCAAGTCCATCCAGCTTTGCGGCGGGCTCTGGTGAATACCGGGGGCTACTTAGACTCCGCTCCCTGGCGTGGCTTACACCATAGCTTGCGGTGGTCCAGCGAATCCACCAAACCCGCCACAGTAAGCATGGCAGTTTCTGGTGATATGCGACAGAGTGCAGGGGTTGCCGTAGGCAGAGAGCTCTTAGGGCAGCACGCAGATGTATCCTGTCGGGGGCTTCCTCCCCATGTCGAGGAATTCGGGCTCGAAGCCCAGGATGCAGCTCTTTGTGTCAGAGCACCAGGGGGTAGCTGAGAATTGCATGGGGTCCCCGACGGGGTCAGGACAGCAGGGGGGCCCCTAAGGTCAGGAGGGACCGGTGTGGAGCATGGGTCCAAATCGCCCCCCTCAAGGCCCCCTCGTGTCCGGGTCCCGGTCCCAGGGCCACAAGGCATCCCTCATAGATGGACTGGAGAGTGGGGAAGTGTCTTCCATAATGTTCGAGACGGGGTTGTTGCCCTCCTCTGTGGGGCTTGTGTTTTGGTGAGACCGTGCCACGTCTCTGTTAGTCCCCCCCCACCTCTGAGATGAGCCTGAGGAGGGGATTGACGATCTGGTCCAGGAGCCCGAGGAGCCACCCCTGTGTCTGAGGTGGGGAGATGGGTAGAGAGTCCCTTTAAGTGCAGGTTGATTGGGGCGAGTGTTGGCATGGTGCCAGGCAGCTTAGGATGGCCCTCAGATCCCTGTTGGACACAGGGCCTGTCCCCCAAATCTGTGTGGGTCCGGGTTTTGGTACCGGTCAGTACATGGGTCGTTCCCACTGAGGCCTCAGCCGCCCAATTAGCAGAGATGTTCAGCGGGGCAGATAACCCCGCCCATGTCCCTTTACTGACCGGAGGAGATCCTGAAGAAGATGGCGCATTGCTGCCTAGGCTGTGGGCCGGAGCGGAGGGTCCCCCGGGTTCCAGCAGACCCACAGAGGTAGTGGAGAGATAGGGCGCAGGGTGATGGTGTTGAGCGTCTCCGACGCACTGACCTGGCGGCTCGGACGCCGCTGGAGCTTTCTCCGTCCGGCGAGAGGAGTCGCGGCCTCCATGCAGCTGCTGATCCCCACGTGGCGTGTTCCGGGAGTCAGGGAGGACTGTCGAGCGATCCGCTGATCCGGAGTTCTTCAGCAGGGCCGGTGGGTCTGAGCTCTCCGGTGATTGATCCGACGTCCGAAGGTGAGTGTCCCGACTTGTCCCGGGTGCAGCCGAGCGTTGTGCAGAGGGCCGGCGCGAGTTTCCAGCCGCGTGACAAGATGGCGTCGGCATCTCTTGAGTGCAGGGAGGAGGGCTGTCGTCCCGCATGTTCTGCAGAGGGGCGAAAAAATTCGAAATTGGGAGCCCCGATGTTTCAGGAGGTTTCCCGGCAGCCGTGGGTGTCTTTTTGTCTTCTGGCCCATGATACTTATCCCAGCCAGGTTTACACGCTAGTCGCCGGAGGAGCTGCAGCACGCCGCGGCCTGTCCCCTACATGGCAAGCCCCGCCCCCTTTAAAAAAAATATATTTATTCAGCAGAGAACAGAAGATTACCGTAACTTAAAGATACCCTCAGATCAGTACAAAGAAATTTACGTACACATAGCAAAACATAATCCAAGCACTTACATCTCCATTTTCAAATATATCAAACTTTTCAAATTGAACCCAAAACAACCAATGTGAAATTACCATCTCCACTGAATGGCTACCTCCCTGAGCCTTACTTTAGGAGTCATCCCCCAATTCTAGTCTCCCCAATGACCCTGCCATCTTTTCCAGTAGATAATAATGGGACGTGGGAAAATTGGTCATCAATTCTTTGATGTCCTCATCCGTCAGGGATTTTACCATGAAGCTCTTCCATTTCAGGAAAAATTTCTTTGTCAGCATATCTTTATTAGTTTCCGCCTCTATCCTATCCACTGTCATCAGGTGTTTAAGTGTACCAACTATTTCCTCCTTAGTTGGAACCCTTTCCTCTAGCCAATGTCGTAAATTACACTTTTTTGCTACCAAAAGTATTATGTGAACTCCTTTGTGTCCCACCAGAGCCTGTTCCTCTCCCCTCCCTGAGACCTCAGCAGGAATATAATGGAAAATGGTACTAATCGGGCTATCTGATACTTTCATCTCCCATATCTCTCTGATATATTGCAGAGTGTCCTCCCAATACACTTTTAGTTTTGGGCAATGCCATATCCCATGTAGAAGATCTGCTTTCTGCATCTTACATTTTGGACACTCCGTTAGAAAACCAGAGGGGGCATTCCTATACGGAAGGTCAAATGCATAAGTCGCCTTGTGGGCCAGGCGAAAAACCGTCTCCCTCCATCTTTCATTTACTATGGCGTTTTTAACTTTCTCGAGTCCTTTTCTAATTTTTTGACTCGCCTCTGGATCTCCCAGATCTCTTTTCCACGCCCTGAAACATTGCTCTCTAGTTGAGCAAAGTCCCCTTTCACATAATTTCCTGTAGATGCCTGCTAACGAATCCAGTTGATCTGGCTGTCCCATTAGGGCATCACACCTCCCTGGAGTTTCTGCCACCACCGGGTTCCTGACCATTTTTTTTACAAAAGGTCATGATCTACCAGTATTGAAAAACCTGCTTATCTCCCCATCTATATTTTCCCATAAGTTCCTGCCACGACATAAACCTATTCTCCGTTTCATGTATTAGACCTCCCATTGTCCGAATGTTTTTATCCTTCCACTCCCTAAAGAATTTGTTTTCCCGTCCTGCTGGAAAAGCCCGCATCTCCCATAACGGTGCGTACTTGGACAGATAAATGGGTAAAGTAAAGAGCTTCCTCACATGTTTCCATGTGGCAATTGTGTCTCTTAAGATCACGCTTCGTTTGACATGGGCAGGAAGATCCCTGATCGCTGTATGCAGCAAAGCAGACAAATTCTCTGGATTCACCAATTGTCTCTCCAGCCTCAGATTGGAGAAAAACCCATTACCATGGATCCAATCCCGCACATGCCGGAAAAGCGCTGCTAGATTGTACAGTCTAATATCTGGGAGGTTCAAGCCCCCCTCCGGCTTACTCAAAACCAGTTTCCTATAAGCAATCCTGGGTCTTTTCGAGCTCCGTAGAAAACCTATAAACGCTGACCTCAATCTGTTGACATCGTTATACTTGAGTAGCATCGGGATGTTCTGTATAGGGTGCAATAATCGGGCAAAGCTAATCATCTTCAATAAGTGTGCCCGTCCTAATAACGATAAAGGAAGTGCCCCCCATCTTTTGAGTTCTCCTATAATTTTTTCTATTAATGGCGTGAAATTCAGGTGATAAAGCGAAGATGTCTCCCTTCCTATCTTAATCCCTAGATAAGTCAGATGTGATTTTACTATCTGTACTCTTTCCCTGAAATTTGTCTCCCCCCCCCCCCCCCCGTGACCTCAAAAGAGCAATTGACTCTTAACTGAATTGATTTTATATCCACTTAAGTCCCACATGCTTTCCAGCACTCCCCCTAGCTGACCTTGTGGTGACTTCAGAAAGAGTAGCATATCATCAGCAAAGCAGCACACTTTTACTTCCTCCGACCCGACTGTGATCCCCTCAAATAAGTCCGACGAGACTAGGTATCTAATGATAGGTTCTAGGGCTATATTGAAGAGGAGTGGGGATAAAGGGCATCCCTGCCTAGTCCCCTTCTGAAGATTTATAAACTCAGAGAGAAAACCTGGGGTATTTACTCACGCCTGAGGATTGTTGTAAATGGCTTCGACAAAATCTCTGAACGTTCCATGTATGTTCATTTTAGCCATAACATGATATAGCCATGACCATTTCACATTATCAAAAGCCTTCTCGGCATCAATCGCCAGCAGAGCTGGGCTCCCCTTTCCGTGCCCACGATCCTCTAGACTATCTTGTATTGCCAAAACTGTTCGTAAGTTTGTAACCCCCGAACGACCCTTAACAAAGCCGTTCTGGTTATGGCCAATAAGTCTGGGCATATTAATATGCCAGCCTATTTGCCATCAATTTAGCAAAGATTTTAATATTTATGTTAAGTAGCGATATCGGGCGATACGAGCCTGGACTTTCAGGATCTCTCCCCTCCTTATGCAGGACCTTGATATATGCTGTATTTGACGATGGCATTACCTGTTTTGTTGCTATAATCTGTTCAAAAACTCGTATAAGATCATCTCCTAATTCCTGGCCTAACAGTTTATAAAAAACCCCTGTTATGCCATCTGGCCCTGGCGCCTTGTTGTTCGGGATCCCTTTAATCATAGCCAACAGCTCCTCTTTCGAAATTAGGGAATTTGGGGAATCCCAAATTTTTCCCGCGGGGGGGTAGCTTTACCCCTTTAGAAATTGCATGGATTCCCCCATCTGATCCCCCTTTATAGTATATATAATATTCCTTAAGACTTTGTTATCTTTTCGGTGGGTATCTTAGCCCCCCTGTGTTCCTTTAATGCCATGAAGATGGTCGCCTTCCTTCTCCCTTTGGCCTATTGGCTAAAAATTTTCCCCCGATTTTTTTGCCAAATTTAAAGAAAGAGACCTTTTTTTGATCACTAAAAATTTTTCCAATTTTACTCTGCCCCCCTTAATCGTTTTTGCTTGTATCCAATACCCTTATTTTCATTTCTGTTTGCAAAATGTTTGTTTTTTTCCCCTGGTAAGCAAGTGGCCTCCTGAACCATCTCGGCCCCTTTTTCTTAACATAGCCGTGTGTGCGAGTATCCCCCCCCTCATGGTTTCCCGCCCCCCCAGAACAGGAGGTATTATCCCTATGGTCTTCAGATCACTTGCTCTTCCCACCAGCCTTAAACAACTGTGGCCCCCTTTTTTGGGAAAAAAAACTGGCATCCTCCAGATTATGCTTTGCCGTTAGGGTAAGATTCCAGAATCGCATAGTGTGGGGCATGATTGATACATATACAAATTTTTTTGACCCCCGGCTTTACTCACTACTTGTATTTGCGAAGAAGTAGTCAATCCTTACCACGCGTTCTGAGGGGTGAGTAAAAGGTAACCCCCCCTTCCGGGTTACCATTTTTCCCAGATGTCTGTCACCCCACGTCTAAAACCCCATCTTGGGTGCCCGGTTTTCCCCTGTGGAAGCGTTTAACCGACCCCTTGTCCCCTCCTTCTACCTCAAAGTGTTCTTTTCCCCATTAAAATCACCTGCCATATTCCGGGATTCCCTGTTTGAAGTATCCCATTCCAATGTTTGGGAAAAAATCCCTATCACGTTTGTTGGGGTATAAATATTATAAGGCTTTCTACCTGATGGGGTGTCTAAGAGGCTTTGAAATCCTCCTTCAGGTCATGCCCAAAACTGCAAGGACACTGTGATTTTCTTATAGGGATCATAACCCCTGTCTTTTTGTCCGGAGCCAGTGAACCTACCAGCTCCCCCACCCACATTGTTTGCATTCTGCAATACTTAGCCTTAAATGGTTCCTGTGGGGAAAACTACATCCCTTTAATTTTTTTAAGTATCTCAACACCATTCTCCTTTTGTGTGGGGAGTTAAGGCCCTTAATATTCCAAGAGATTATTTTCATCTCCTAATTATCTCACTTGACGAGTTTGGCAGATAGCTGCTTTGGCGATCGGTACGTTCCCGTTCTGGCGCTCCCTGGGATACTCCCCGACCCAGGGGGAAGGGAAAACACTTTTCCGGGTTTGATGGCGACTCAATTTTAAAGATAAAAATTTCCCCCTTTTTCCCAAAAAACCCCCCCAAAAACTGTGTTAAAACCAAACCTTAACATTTAGATCAGGGGCTTACTTTTTTCCCACGGTGTGAGCCTGGCCTTCGCCCCTAATACTCCTCCCAACCCCACTCCCTTCTTCACACGGATGGAAATAACCTTTTTCACCCAACAACCCGCCCCCCGCTCTTCGGACTTGTCACAAGCATGAAAGTTTTGAAGACACGTATAAGTCCTTCTGGACCGCCGTGCCTAAAGATCAGTGTCTCCCTCATGTTTGGGGAACGGCCGGCAGAACTCACCTTAGGGGCGATCTACGGTTAGAGTGTTTGTTTCGGAAGCCGGACAACAGTCCCAGATTAGCTGCTGATGGAGAAGAAGCCAACTGTGGGGAGTCCAGGCCCGGTTGATGTCCTGTTGATACCGTCCTCATAGATTCACCTTGCTGTAGATACTTTCGAGCCCTTTCTGGCGAGTAGAATGTAGAAGAGTTCCCATTACTGAAATAGATTTTTAGAATGGCCGGGCAGAGCAAAGCAAACCTCACTTTTTTATGATAGAGTTCTGTACAGATATCTGAGAAAGCCTTTCTTTTACGGACCACTTCAGCCGAATAGTCCTCGAAGATTAGGATCCTAGACCCTCGAGGAATCACTGGGGTAGTACAACGTTTGAAGGCTCGTATAATGGCTGTCTTGTCAGTGAAGTCTAGGAACTTCGCTATCACCTGCCTCGACCTTTCTTTTTGGTGCCCGGAGGACGGAGACCCCGAGTTTCCCGGTACTCTTCTGTCAGGCTCTATGCAGTGGGCCCTCTCTACCTTACAGAGGCGTTGAATTTGGAGCACCTGAGGGAGTTCTGTTTCTCACAAGGAGAGCAGGTCTTTTTGAGGAACCGATTCTGGCAGCCCAACGATACGGAGGTTGTTCCGCCTTGATCTGTTTTCCAGATCTTCCACCTTATTCCAGAGCAGTTTATTTTCATGTATCAGGTCTTTAATTTTGGAGTAGTGCAATTCGTTGTCATCTTCCAGGGTTTGCACCCTTTCTTCCACCACCTCCATTTTCTGCTCCTGTGTTTTTAGATCCGCTTGTAGTTGGGCTAATGATGTGGAAACAGTCTTAGCCATGGTGCTGGCCAGTGTGAGTTGAATATCTTGTGTTATCATCTGCACCACCTCCATTGCCAGCTTCCTATAATCAATTAAAGGCCCAGTTCGTAGGTGTCATCCTGAGAGCAAGAGGTAGCTTGATGCACGGGGGAGGATTGCCCCGAGGAGACTGGTGTCGAGTGTCCCTGTTTAGCCCTCCCTACCTGTTCCTGGTCCTCTTTTCTTTCAGATTTGTTAGGTTTTCCCATGCTGGGGAAGTATCTTTCCATGGAGTTTTAAGAGCCTGTGAAAGCTGGGTCGACTGGTGATTGTTAGTATATATTAGGTATTTATCCGTATTATTCTTTTCTTCCTCTCCAAGTCCTAATATAGCCTTTCACTGTATAAGTAAGGTGTAATTTCCTATCTCCCCAGCAGGTGGTGCTATTCACTAGGAAATAGCTTACAGCAACGTGTATTGACGGAGAAACCCTTCAGGTTCCAGATATACTATTTCACCTCTGCAGCACATAACATGTTCCTTATCATATGAAAGTTTGAACTCCCCGCTGGGCAACAGAGTCTCTCTGGGGATCTGGTATGACTGCGCAGGGCCTGAACACATTAAAGGAGCAGTCCATTAACTTATATTGTAGCTGTGAGCGTGGTCTCCGGTTTCAGCATAAAACTAAATTCTGTCCTTTGGGGAGGCCCCTTAGAATAGATCTGTGCTGCAGTTTCCCTGGATTATGCTTCCAGATATCCCGGCATTTGTAATTCCTGCAGCAGCAGGAGAACAGCGCTGGGAGCCCCAAGATGGCCACTGCGCCCCTGCAGTGGCGCCAAAGTTCCCGCCAGTACGCACCGGACTGCCTGCTGTGTCTCCGCGCCTCTCCAGCCTCCGCCGTTCTCCCAACCTTATCCTCCGCTCTTGTCTGGGTTCCACCTGCTCTTCTCGGCTCAGGGATTGCGGTACTACGGCGTCCTGGTCTCCTGCAGCTCCGTCTCGGCTGTCCTCGCTCCCGGCTGCCGCACTGCCTCTTCGCTGCTGCGACTCCCGCACCGCTCCTCACTATCACCTCCGCCCACCGCCGGGTGCCTCAGGGGTACGATCCCTCTCTTTCCTCGTCTCTACTCGCCGTTGCCAGGTATGTTGTGTTGGGTTTCTGAGCGAGGGTAGCGGGAGCTCCTCCTCACCGCCACTCACATTCCGTCGGCGCCGGAGCCAGAAGTGATCTGTTCTATTAGTATATTCAAAGCTCCACAGACACATCATGATTATAGTAACACACTTCACTGCTCAGCCTCACCTCTGCTCTACTCAATCTGTGTAGAGAGCAGGAGGGAGCAGGCACAAACAGGGTTAATCGAGGCAGCACAGCGACACAGACACAGAAGCCCTCCCCCTCCCCTACAGAAGCATCACATACTGTGCGGGAGGGGCTGTGTGCTCCGACCAGTATTGAGAAGCAGATGAGTCACCAGGACTGGCAGCCAGTGAGATAAAAATCAACAGGTCGGCTGCTATAGTGATTTGAGGAGCTGATGCACTCCTACTACCAGGGATAACAAAATCAGTAGGACATTTGTAATGAACATATATTGCAAAGCTGCTTGTTTTTTAAAGATCTTTTAATTAAAACCCAATCATTGTAGCGAGACAACCCCTTTAAAGAGATATATTCCGTCGTTGACTTCGCCATCCAAACTACTTCCTCCTGTTAACGTTGAGGGTGAATTGGAATACGAAGTCGCTCGCATCTTGGACTCCCGTAGAGTGCCGAAATCTCTACAGTACCTTGTCCACTGGATGGGTTATGGTCCGGAGGAGAGGTCGTGGGTTCATGCCGAATCTCTGATCAGGGAATTCCACGACTCCCATCCGGACAAACCCAAGTCAGGGAAGGGTCCAGTGGCCCCTCCTTAAAGGGGGGGTACTGTCACAGCGCACGTTTCTGCCGTAGAGGAGCCAGGCGATGCAGGGGTTAACCCAACTAGTCAGTCGATACACCCAGGGAGAATCCTGACTGCTAAACATAAGATTGACAGCTCGGATCCCTATCAGATCAGAGGTGGTGTCGCACAGGCCAATAGAGGACCCCGGGGGCCGCACAAATCAGCTGCAGGGGCGGTGTCCGGGCGCTTCATTTAAACTGGCTCAGTGTAATCTGCCTTTGCCTGTGAAAGGTTATCCCTAGCGTTTCCCCAGTTTCCTTGTTGCTTGTTTACTCCTGTTCACTTGACCTCGGCTTTCTCCTCGACTTCGTTTCTGGCTTCTGGTTTTGTACCGTGTTACCTCCTGTGTTTGATTTGTGGCTTGCTTCCTGTTATTCTTCTGGTTCTCGATTTGTGGCTTTGGCGTACCCGCACCGTTACCGACCCGGACTGTCTGACTCTGCATTCCCCTGACGGCCCTGCACGTAGCAGCATAGGGACTGTCGTCCAGTTGGGGTCTGCCATCTAGGGCAGCACGCCAAGTAGGTAGGGACAGTGGGCTGGGTGGCAGTCAGGGCCCACTGCACCTCCTCTGACGTGACAATAGATTTTTTTAGTGTCCAGTCCTGTTCTGATGTGCTTTTGCGGGACCTGTAGGTTAGATACTCCCAGTAAATGACTCCATCTAAGAAACTTAACCCCTTAACGACCCCCCGCCGACTTTTGACGGTGAATGGTGCAGGTTGTTCATCTGCACTGACGTCTTTTGGCGTCGCTGCAGACATCGGGGTTTGTGGCGCCCGGCGCCACAGTGGTGCTGGGACCAAGGCTGTACTTCACAGTCCTGTAACCAGCGCAGCCTCTGCAAGTGCCAGGTTGTGGGGGAAACCTCCGCTCCCCGATGCTTAACCCTTTGATTGTGGCATAATCAAAGGGCTTTCCCTTGCTCTGTCAGGTGATCGGGACTCCCGGTGACCCGACAGAGCCCGGTGAATGGCTGCACAGTCAGCCCTGGTGCTACTCCAGGCATTCAGCTTAAAGGGGTTGTCTCACTACATCGATTCATCTTACCTCAGTCCTGTTTTCTTGGTTTCATTTTGAGTTCAGGGGCGTGTTTACTGGCTTCCACTAGGCTGCAGTAGAAGCCAGTTCTGTAGCTATAGCAACCAGTGCTGGCAGCCTATCAGGAGAGAGTTAACAGGTCTGTAGCTATAGAGTCCTGAGGAGCTGATGCAGCCCATACAAGAAGGGATATCTGGTAATAGGTAGGACACTGTTAATGGACATATATTGCAAAGTGACTTGTTTTTGAAAGATCTTTAACATAAAAAGCAATCCTTGTAGTGAGACAACTCCTTTAAGGGGTTAAAGTATTTAAAACCGCATTTAGGAAGTCTGTTAACCCATTATGTATTTCACAGAAATTAAAGCAAACTGGAGGTGAAATTTAAAAATGTCACTTTGTTTGCATATTTTCAATTTTTATAAATTTTTCACTGGCAACCAGTAGATGTGACCAGGGAAGTGCAACTCAACATCAATTTTTAGAGATAGCCTTTATGTGGCCATAGTGCGCTGTTTGACAAGTCTCAGAATAAGAGGAGCACCTACTGGTCTTTGAGGTCTCATTTTCATTACAATTTTCTTTAAGTGACATTACAGGTAATAAAAGGCCCCATATTGAAAACTACACCTCTTAAAGAATATATCCAGGGGTGTAGTGAGTATATCGACCCCACAGGTGTTTCACAAATTTTTTTAACTTTAGGCTGTGAAAATGAAAATTTTATTTTTTTCCAACAGTCTGCAATTTTAGCTAAAAAAATGTTTCATATTTATAAGGAATACTGCGGAAAAACACCCCAAAATTTGTTACGCAATTTCTTACAAGTTCGGCAATGCCTTATTTGTGGTTGAAAACTCTGCCATGCGCCCAAACAGGACTTTACAAGGGAGGAAGCGCTATTCAGTTTATGGAACGCAGATTTTGGTGGGTGCCATGTCACATTTGCAAAGCCCCTAAAGTACCAGAACAGGTGAAACCTTCCAGAAGTCACCCCGTTTTGGATTCAACAACCCTCATTAATCTTATCTAGGGGTATATTGTGCAATTTGGATGCACAGATGTTGTACAGTTTTTTAGCATTGGGCCATGAAAATGGGTAGGGGGAGGGAAGCAGCACCGCCATTGTTTTTTGGACATCATTAATAAATGTATTAAATTGTATTTTATTACTTTTACACAATAGAAATGCGTTTATAAAAAATTGCATTTTTATGTTGTCATAGTCTGACAGCCATAACTTTTTTATTTTTTGTATATGGAGCTGATTAAGGGCTTAACTTTTGCGGGATGAGTTGATGTTTTTATTGATACCATTTTGGGATTCATATGATGCTTTGATTTCTTTTTATCAAGGTTTTTATGAGACGTTTTGAACAAAAAACAGTAATCCTGGTAGTGTTTTTTTATTTTTTACAGCAGACACCGTGCGGTATAAATGACATGCTAGCTTTACTCAGCAGGTGGATATGATTACAGGGATACCCAATTTTTATATATTTTTTTTTTTGTTTTACTGCTTCTACACCTTTATTCAAAAAGGAAAACCCGTTTTTGCAACGTCATAGTCTGAGAGTCATAATTTTTTTATTTTTCTGTTTACAGAGATGTGTAGAGGCTTGTTTTGCATGACATTTTTATTGGTAGCATTTTTTTGGGGTACAAGGTTTTCTGACCGTTTTTAAATCTGTTTTTTTTTTGGAAGGCAGGGTGAAAAAAAAATACTGCAATCCTAGTAGTGTTTTTTTATTTTTAACAGCGCTCACCGTGTAGTATACAAGTTAGTTTTACTCTGTGGATCGATTCAATTATGGCGATACCTAATTTGTATAGCTTTTTTTATGCTTAAGTGCCTTAATAAAAGTGTTTTTATTGTTTAAAACAATATTTATGCTTTGCTATCTTCTGATAGCCATAAGTTTTTTTTAATTTTTCTATACACAGGGCTGTGTGAGGGCTTTTTCTTGCGGGATTAACTGACTTTTTTATTGGTACCACTTTGGCATTTATATAGTTTTTGATTACTTTTTATCTCATTTTATGTGCTGCGGGATGAATGAAAATCGCAATTCTGTGACTTTTTTTACACCGTTCACTGTGCGGATTAAATAATGAAATAATGATTTATAGGATAGGTCGTTATGCATTCGGCGATACCAAATATGTGTACTTTATTTGTTTTTGATCCTTTTTGGCGTTTGTAAAGGGGAAAAGGGTGGTGAACATGTTTTTATTTTATTTTTTGTGTTTTACTTTTTTTTCCCTCTTCTTTATATTTTTGTTTACTTTTCCTCATTGGGGACTTGCATTAGTGATCTTCAGATCACTGATACAAGGGAGAACAGTACATACCATTGCTGCTGTGTACTGGTCTCCATGGCAACTGTCAATCACTATACCTGGCCATGACCACAGGGCACAGCAAGGCATAGTTACGTCACAGGCAGCCCAGAAGCTTTTGTAAAGCTTCCAAGCTGTCAGGTAAGCAGTCAGCAGCCGCGATCATGCTGCGGTGGGGACAGAGGGAGCTCACTCCTTCTATCTTTCCCTTAGCTGCAGCAATCGAGATAGTTCATGGCAGCTAAGGGGTTAATCACTCACGGCCGGAGTGACCCCAGCCATGGATAATGCAGCATGGGGCCAGCTGTAAAATACAGCTGGTCTCATGTTGTGATCACGTGGGCCTCGCTTGAGAGCCCGCACGATGTCCAGTACGTACCCTTATGTCCATTTGTGGGAAGTCACTTTGTATGGGTACGTCCAGTGTAGTGAAGGGGTTAAGATACCATGGTCACATTTAACATGGCATCTAACTTTTTCAAATTGCTGACTAGTGGCGGTTGTCAATTGGAAATTACCGTCAGTACCCGCCATGTCAAATGTACATCAATTGCGGTTAAGGAGTTAATGAGAGTTAAATAGATAATTTAATATAGATAAAGCTCTTTAAAAGCAAAAAAAAGCTCCTAAAAGAAGTAAATCACTTTCTGTGATGAGGACAGGAGCTTTGTCAGGGTCATGTACACAATGACTTAGGTACCGTTCACACGTAATTGCGAGCCAGATTGCCCTCGCAATTCCGGCTTGAATAAGGGGCGGGGGCGCGGCCCGCCGGCCCCATAGACTTGCATTATCCACGGCACATATTGCGCCTGGATACTGTGCAGGTGACTTTCTCCCCGCCCGGTGGGAGCGACGGAATCCACTGTTCTCTATGAGAACTGTGGATTACCGTAATTACTACGACGGAGTGGCGCCGTACTGCAGCGCAAATCCGGTGCGCAGTACGGCGCCAATCCGCGGCGATATAAGCCGTGTGAACACGGCCTAAGAGTTAGACAGCATTGATAAATGTGCTCCATATAATGTGCCACACTTAGGGTTGATAAATCTGCCGCAAGTTAGATCTATTTAGTCTAAATTCACACAGCTTTTAAGTTGGTTTACTTAATGCCACTAACTTCGCCACAATTTTGGTACACGACGGCACCCACTAAAACACGCCCCTTTTACGAAAGCACACCCTCTTAAAGAGGTGACAGCCCTTTTGTCGGACATAGCGCAGAAGTGTCTAGAAACTGTCTAAAACATATAATACATGTGATGTAAAGCATGTACGACTTTATTTTTGGCGCAAATTGCATCAGAATTCTGACACATTTTCCTTGATAAATGTGACCAACACAATGGACCTTATTCATCAAAACTGTCTAACAGTAAAACTATATTTGCTGCAACCATTCAGTGGCCAGCTTTCATTTTTCCAAATCAATTTTAAAAATGAAAGCTGAGCCCTGATTGGTTGCCATGGGCAACAAGGATAATAAAGTGCAACTGCCCTCACTTAGTAGCCAAAGGAGCCGCTCATTCTAGCACAAGTAAACAGCAGCACAGAACATGTAGTTCAGTAAGGCTAGGTTCACACGGTGTATTTGCAGGGCGTAGTTACGCCCCGCAATTACGCCGTGTGGCCGGGGGCAGTGCGGGGGCGGGGGCCGGCACCTCGCCGGCCCATAGACTTGCATTACCAGCGGCGTGTATATGCCGCTAGTAATTTACATGTCAATTATCTCCCCGCCCGGCGGATTCGCCGAGCAGGAGGAGTAGACGTAATCCATAGTTCTCTATGAGAACTGTGGATTACCGTAATGACTGGGACGTTTTCAGCCCGTAATTTGCACACTCCGGCGCGTAATTACAGACTGAAATACATCCAGTTTTAAGCCATGTGAACATGGCCTAAAGATATTTGACCAGTGAAATGTTCATGCTGATTGGTTGGATATTCCAGCCACTCATACCTGCCACACATCATCTGTACAGGTCTGTGGTATTGTATGTTGAGTGTGGTTTCAAGTTAGTGTCCCAGTAGAAAACCCTGTATTTTTAAAATATTTTATGCTGAGGCCATTGTAATTGGAGGGACCACTGTATGTTGAAACTATTGTATCCTGAGGCTGTTGTAAATTGTGTGACCACTATACTTATTAAACAGGTTCTTGCACATTGTCATGGACGTGTGCACGTCATGTCTGATGGTTGCTGAACTAAATCTTTTAAAAAACTGTAAGCATTGTTGGTCTACATCATTAGACAGATTATGCAATGGAAGATAAAAAGGAAAATGTAAGCGCAAATCTTATGTGCCGCTATATAACTGCTGCTTTGGAAGTAAGCGCTGGCCCCCATCCACTTTCACCTGCCGGACAAAACGGCAGGTAATTATAGCGCTAAATAAGTGCTATTGTTTAAAGTATTTGCGGGGCATACCTAAAGGGGTTGTCTTCACTACTTTGATTCATCTTACCTCAATCCTGTTTTCTCGGTTTCACTTTTAAATTCAGTGGCGTGTTTACTGGCTTTTACTAGCCTGCTGAGGACACCATGTCTGTAGCTATAGTAACCTGAGTAGCTGACAAAGCCCATACAAGAGGAGATATCTAGGAATAGGTAGGACATGGTTAATGACAACATATTGCAAAGTGAGTTGTTTTTGCAAGATCTTTAACATTAAAAGCAATGCTTGTAGTGAGACAACCCCTTTAAGGCGTATTGCAGCACAATTACGCAGTGTGAACATACCCTAAACAGTTTAGCTCATTTTGGTTTTAAATGATCTTTAGCAAATTCATAAGCAAGCTATGGTTTACTAGGGTTCTAGTACCTCAAAATACACACAAAATACTGTCCTTATCTAGTGCGTAGAAGGTATACTGAAGGGCGGTACCGGAAGTCGCCGGAGATGGCCGCATGCTAGAAGAGCTCCCGCTATAACCCGCTGAAAATAGCGAGGCTATTTGGTCCCTTTGGTGACAGTATAATATGGTATGGGCGTTACATCGATGACCTCCTGTTTGTATGGGGTCGTGATGTAACGTCCATACCCAAATTCAGGGATTACCTCAATGACAATGAATATAATCTCAAATTTACTTTCCATCAGGATCCGGTGAAAATTCCATTTTTGGATTTGGAATTAGAAGGGTCAATTGCTATGAAGAGGGTTTGTACAAAACTATATAGAAAACCTGATAGTGGCAACACTATATTACAGGCCACTAGTAATCACCCAAGACACACCATAGCAGCTATACCAAAAGCGGAATATGCAAGAGCTAGAAGAGCTTGCTCTTTGGATGAGGATTTTCTAAAAGAGAAGGATATAATAGATGGCAGATTAAAAGAGAGAGGTTATCCAAGTTACATCTTAAAAGAAGCTGCTAATAAAACAAGTAACCAAACACAAAAATTGCTGTTGAAAAAAACTCAAAAAAGAAATAAGAGTATACAACAGCAATTGGTATTCTCTACCAGGTTTAGCGAGGACTATGAAATGGTGAAAAAAATCTTTTTCAAAAACATACAGATCCTAAGACAAGACACAATCCTGAAAGGGTATGTGGAAAGGGGTATCAAATGTGTTTCAAAGAGGGGAAAAACATTAGGTAATGAATTGTCCCCCCGTTTATTTCAGAGTAAAAATAACTCTACATGGCTTCAACACAACAGATTATTTCCATGCGGTAAAAATAGATGTAATCTATGCCCAATAATTATTAAAGGGGAAACCTTTTGGGATAGTGAAGGCAGTAAACAGTTCAAAATAAAAAACTACATTAATTGTGAATCTGATCATATTATCTATTATATTTTGTGTAACCAATGCAACACAGTGTATATAGGTAGCACAATTAGAAAATTGAAACAAAGGATAGCGGAGCACATTACAGGAATTAAGAATAAGTATACACATACCTCAGGTGCAGCCAGACATTTTATAGAACAACACGAGGGTAAAATTGCTACCTTGCGCTGTGGCGCAATTGAGAAAGTCACCAAACCACCCAGAGGAGGAGATTGGGAACACAAAACTAGGTTACGAGAGGCATTTTGGATTATGACCTGTAACACACGTTTCCCGAAGGGTATGAACCTACGTAACGATTTAATGTATATTTACTAGATATATGACTAACTCTATGAGGTATTCAGCATACATTGAGAAGATAATGATATGTGCATTAGCCATAGGATACCATAGAGTTAATCCATTAAGAACGCCCCCTTGTTTTGCCCCTTCCCTCTCCGCTAATCACGTGTAACTATGACGCTATGGTTTTAATGTGTATATAAGAGCACTTGTTTTTTATATCGCTATATGCCGTGATCAAGGGTCCTGAGAGACCAGAAACGCGTTGGCGTTTAGATGTTATTGCACTGCCCTGTTATGTCTATATTGGAATAAAAGAAGATTTTCGTACCCGCTGGAATTTCCATTTGTGGATCTATTTTCTGGAGTGTTTGACCTTGCCCGGCGGCCCTCCGAGCGGGATTGTAGCTTCTATCCTATCTACAAGCAACACAGCAGGAGGAATCAAGGACGGTACCGGTACGGGGAAGTGTGTGGAGGAGGGCGGAAGCAGTATACTGTTTTGAATTGAAAATAGCGAGCCCTGCTGCCACAAGCGCCCTAAATGGGGAAAAAGAGGTCCTAGCAGCAAGAAAGAACCCCGTGGAAACTTTCGGCACCTCTCCCGGCCTGGAAGCCGCTGGACACGTACCTTATCCGCAACCTGCCATGTGTCGCCGCAGAGCCAACGGCGCCATTACAGCTTGTCCCCCTCACCTCTTCTGATCGGAGCTCCGGTTCGTGGGCGGAGGAAGGACACCGGGGAACGCCGACTCGGCCCGTTACCAGGGCCCTGAGAGCAGCTTAGACCCACCAGGACGTCTCCACAGCTCTGGAGGAGTTCACAGCGCCGGAGCAGGTACACGTGGCTGCGGGCTCTCCCCTCCCCTCTCCATCTACTGCTGGTTCACAGCTCACTTGTGGGCAATCTCCTCCTCAGCCCTCATACAGCGCCAGGGCTGCTAAATCACCTGCTCAGGACCAGGGCACACATCAGAGCCTGCAGCCCATTACTGTGGTCCTATCCCCTAAACATCTAATGGGTCAGGACGGTTTAGCACTGGGGTCCCTGTCTCAGTCCCCTACTAGAGACTCTGCCAGGATTGCGCCATCATGGCAGGGGTCCCCATTATACTCCTCTGCTCCTCACAGCCCACATGTAACGGAATACCACCCTTGGGCAGAAGTCCTGCAGCAATTTCCAACTAAAGAGGACTTAAAAGTCATGCTTTCAGATGTTCAAAAAGCTTGCAGGGAGGAGATCTCTAGCATCAGGCAGGATATTAAGCAAATAGCCACTAGAGTGGAGACACTGGAAGAGGATCATAATACTCGCAAATATGTCGAGCAAATACATCCTGCTATCCTAGATCAAGTCTCGATGCTCAATGGTATGGCCCGCCATTTGGAGGACCTCGATAATCGGGGATGTAGGAGTAATGTCCGGATTAGGGGCCTCCCGGATGCTCAGGGGATAGAGGACTTGCAACCTGTCCTGGACTCTATCTTCAGTCAAATCATGGAAAATTCCCCACCACGGTCCTATAAACTGGACAGAGCCCATAGGGCGCTTAAACCTAAGTCCACCTCATCACTCCCCAGGGATATCATATGCTGTTTTCATGATTATAAGGAAAAGGAAGCAATCATGGAGAAAGCCAGGGGTCTGCGGCATATTCAGTTTCAAGGCTCGGAGATACACCTATTTCAGGACTTATCTTGGCACACCCTCCAAAAACGCCGACACCTTAAACCACTTCTTACTATCCTAAAGGAGAAACACATCTCATACAGGTGGTCCTTCCCATTCACACTTGTCGCACGCTCCGAAGGGCGTTCGGCCACCCCTAAGACATTCCAAGATCTTCCTGGATTTTGTAAGACACTTCAAATTCCTATTCCAAAGATGGAGAATTGGGAACTGATTGCCTTACTGCCTCCTCCGCCACCGGTGTGGCACCGTGCCCCCTCATCCAAAGGGCACTCTCCAAGGGGATCCCCTAGCTCATAAACCCAGGCTTACCCCTCCAAGATGAGTCGGGACCCGTTTCGTGGCTGGGCCGATCAATACTACCTGAGGTATTGCTCCCAACACTGTGGGCGCTTTATATGTTAGCCTCACCTTAACCTTTTTCTTGCAGGGCTTTTTCTAAAGCAGTTACTGAGTTAAGGAGTGGTTATGCGGTTATTGTTCTTGACCGTTGTACTCCTTTTACAAGATACGAGTACCTTACTTGGAATTTTTTCTAAGTGGCCTCTCCTGTCTGTGCCGCTTCTAGGTGCACGACTTCTTTTTTGGTACGGAGGGGGGATCCTCCCGGGAGAGCCGAGTTGGGTACCCGTTTTGGAGGATCCTTGTGTCGATCCTTTTTCCGACCCACCTCCAGGCCTCACAGACCAGAGACGTCACGAGTTGGAGAATTTTTTCCCTCTTTTCTGGGTTGAACAACACTCTGGTTCATTTATTGGTTTAATTACTAGTCTTATTTCTCACATTTATTACTTTATTGTGTCGGTGTCTCCCCCCCCCCCCCCCTTTGTGTGCTTTCCCTTAGTGTTTTCTTTACCCCTTCCCATTGATATACATCGGGGCTTGCACAACTTCTGTTTTCAGTAAAGAGTTGCTACCTAGAGGCAGAAACTATGGTCAGATGTGTAACCCTAAACGTCAAGGGGCTGAATTCTAATTACAAAAGATGGTTGGCTTTATTAGAATGCAAAAAATTAAAAGCAGATATTGTGTTCCTGCAGGAGACCCACTATAATTCCACGGGAACCTTTAATTTTCCTAAACAATACTATCCGGTAGCCTTTTTGGCCTCCAATGAACAAAAGAAGGCTGGTGTGGCCATACTGATAGCCAAATCCTGTCCTCTACAGGTCCTGTCATCTCAAATAGATCCGGCTGGCAGATATGTTATTTTACAGGCCGCCTTATACGGCAAACCTATAGTAATGTGTAATGTCTACGCGCCTAACACTTCCCAAATAGCTTTTTTAAACAAAGTCTTTTCCAAGCTTTCTAAGTTTCCATCTTCAGCTCTCCTGATAGGGGGAGATTTTAATCAGATTTTTTCAGACACTATGGACAGATACTCTTTAAAAAGCAATCCCTCAAATCAGATTAGATTATCAAGGGCTTTCCGGAAAGTAATCAGAGCACAATCTCTTTTTGATCTCTGGAGAATAGGGCACCCCAGGGAAAGGGAGTATACTTTTTTCTGTAACCCACACAAATCCCAGACTGGATTACTTTTTTGGCAATATTGCCTCGCTCCGTATGCTGAAAGGCTCTAGCATTGAGCCAATCACGTGGTCGGACCATGCATCGGTCGTGGTTGAGCTTGATTTTCGGGAATCCCCATGGCGCTCATGTCACTGGAGATTAAACGAGGCACTCACGCTCACCTCCTATTTTGACCTAAATGAAGGTACGGTGTCTTCCCCCTCTTCCCTATGGGAGGCTCATAAAGCTGTATTCCGTGGCCATTGCATTGTACTGGGCTCTAAAATCAAAAAAGATTACAAGGCGAGGGTATTGACTCTCCGCACCCTCCTGAGGGATCTTGAGGGGAAGATGGCCGTACGTCCCAGTCTGGCAACTTTACGCCGTATAGTGGCGATCCGACAGGACTTAAAAGACATAGCTATACGTAGGGTGGAAAAATTCATAACCTACTCAAAACAGCGATTTTACAATTTTGGCAATAAAGCCCATACAATTTTAGCTAGGCAGCTTAAGGATAGATTTGTGAAATCCATGCCGTCAGCGCTCCGTGATCACACAGGGACACTAAGATACGACCCAAAATCGATTGCAGACATATTCTCAGATTATTTCTCCAAACTTTACTCCCTCCCTATGGACATATCGCAAAACGAAGATGAGGCCAAGAAACAAATCAAAGATTTCTTGAAAGCATGTCCCCTCGCTCTCCTCCCACAGGAAGCTCCCGCCTCTCTTAATACTCCCATCACAATGGAGGAAATAACGGAGGTCATAAAAGAACTCCCATCAGGGAAAGCACCTGGTCCAGACGGACTTCCGTACTTATACTATAAAGTATACTCCAAGATTCTAGCTCCGCATATGCACCAATTATTCAACTCCTTTTTAGAAGGTTCCCTTCTCCCAGAGTCAATGACTCTCTCCTATCTCACTCTCATACACAAACCCAGAAAAGACCCAGCAGATAGCGCAAGCTATAGGCCCATTGCTCTTCTTAATTTTGATCTGAAAATCTACACAAAAATTTTGGCCAATAGGCTAAATAAATAGCTCCCATCTCTCATTAACAAAGACCAGGTGGGGTTTGTCCCATTTCGACAGGGTGGGGACAACACGAGGTGCACTATTGACCTGAAATCGCTAACTCCCAATATCAGCCAGCTATAGTCCTTAGCCTTGACACAGGCCTTTGATAGGCTAGGCTGGCCCTTCATGTTTGAGACCTTAGCAACGTTGGGCTTCTCAGGAGCATTTTTGACGGCAATTAAAGGCCTCTATGCTATGCCTTCGGCTGCTATCAAACTGCCTTTTTGCACCTCAGAGAAGTTCCAAATAAAGAATGGGACAAGACAGGGGTGTCCTCTATCCCCTCTCCTATTTGCTCTGTGTATAGAGCCCCTAGCAGCAGCGATAAGAGCAAACCCAGATATAAGGGGCATTAAGGTTAGAGACAAGGAATTCAAGCTGTCTTTATTCGCTGACGACATTCCTCTCACCTTGACGGCCCCGCACACTACCCTTCCCACCCTTCATGCCACTCTTAATACCTTCGGGAGACTTTTGGGGTACAAGGTTAATGCCACTAAATCAGAATCCCTCCCGCTAAACCTCCCTCCTTCGGTATATGCCTCCCTCAAAAGTAACTATTCCTATAAATGGCATTAACCTCATGTCTGAAGAAGGGAGCTAGTTCTCTCGAAAGCTCACCATCAAATATACTCAGTTAGCCTCTAAAAGGTATCGCCTGATTTCTTCACTCTTCTACTACTTTCTACGGCTAACACGGAACAACACCATACAACTCTAACAGGCAAGAACACTCCCCAAAGTACCTCGGAGTCCAGAGAACTAGCCGAAACGAATCGTTGTACAAAGCTAATTACCCCCCACTCTTCAGGGAACTAAAGGGCCTATTTCTTAAGTGGAACTCGTTGCCCATCTCCTTCTTTGACAGGATCAATTCTGTCAAAATAACCATTATGCCCAAGCTTCTCTACTTGTTTGAGACCCTTCCTGTAGCAGTTCCCCTGGCAGAACTAAGGTCACTGCAGTCAGCGGCACTCAGGTTTATATGAGCACAAGGAAGGCATAGAGTATCTAAGGAAGTGTTGATGGCGAGCAAAGAGGGGGTTTAGCAGTGCCTAATATGCTACTTTACTATTTTGCCACTCATCTTCGGCACATTCCCGCCTGGTCGGGGTTGAGGTCCTACTCTAAGTGGATGGAGATAGAAAAGTTATGACTGGCACCTACGCATCCTAATGCGTTTCTGTGGCACACCCGTCCTCCCCCCGAAGTTGGTCCTCTTCTAGGCCCCATCAAATTTACAATACAAATTTGAGGCTACTGTCGGTCCAGATTTCCACTGGCTTCCAAATCCTCACCTATAGCATCATTCCTGTGTACTCCTCTCCTGCTGTGGGGCTCCTCAGGGTTTTTTGCTCGACCATGGCTGGGGCAGGACCTGTTCAGGTTTGTGGACATTACGGAAGGGCGAGATAGAAGATTGATCCCATTTCATATATTGCAAACCAAATACAACTTCCCCATGAGCTCCCGCTTCCATTATCTCCAAATTAGCCACTTTCTCACATCCCTCTTCGGCACTAATAGTGTATCTCCGCCCACCCAATTTGAGATGTTGTGCAAGACGGGTGTTTCTACGAAGGGGCTCATCTCTGTTATTTATGCAATCCTGTCAGACCCTACACTGGACAAAGAGGTAGTGCATAAGTATATGAAGAGATGGGAGTCATACTTGGGCAGGGCCGTCCCACACTCAACCTGGCAGGCTATTTGGGGGGCGGCGGCAAAGTCCTCCACGTGTGTCACCCATAAAGAAAACTTATACAAAATTTTGCTATTTTGGTACCACACCCCGGATATTCTGCATAAGTGGAATCCTCAGGTACCATGCTCTTGCTGGCATTGTGGCCAAGCAGTGGGTACACTATCTTCTGGGATTGCCCTATCCTCCAGTTTTTCTGGGCCCATGTGCGGGACTTTCTTGCCGACCTTCTTGGGGTGCGGATACCCTTGGCCACACTCATCTATTATGACAGGCCTACCAAAACATAAGCTGGTTCTGATGAGACATGTCCTTACGGCCACTAGGTGCCTGATTTCGGGGAGGTGGAAGCAATCTCTCCCACCATCAGTTTCTAACCTCTATCAGCGGATTAGAGAGGTCCGTCGGATGGAATACCTGACAGCAACACTGCACAGTATAATAGAGTGGACCACTTTGACAAAGTGTGGTCTACCTGGGACATATTTAGCTTGACCCACCCTTCGTGGACCCGCCCTTCATGACTGAAGGGCATGAATGATAGACCACTGGCTTTTCCCCATCCCTCCCCCCATTTTACCCCATCCCTTCCACGTTACCCCTTGTTGTGGAATTGTCTATGTCTTGTGTATTAAGGGTAATCCTTCTTGTTGTCCTTGAGACTATGATGCTTAATGTCTCCGTTTAGCTCATTGCAAAGTAATGTATATTGCAATACCATCATGGGACAGTAATATATGCTCTCATTGTATGCTCTCCTTGTCTCGTGCAGTATTCTGCTAATTATCTCAGTATATTTGAATGTACGTGCGGTTATGCGTGTTATATGGTTTGTGCACTTTATCTTGAAAATCATTAATAAAAACTACAGTTTAAAAAAAAAAAAAGAAGGTATACTGATGTGCGAAATGGAAATGTACTTTAAACGGGCACTTTCTGTTGAACAAGCTTTGCATAACGTAAATCAATAGTGCAAGTGAATATGTGAAACTGTAATCTATCTTACTAGAAGAAAATTCCTTCACTCTAAATTCAATGGTAAAATTCATTTTGACAGATTAGACAGATTGTTATTAAAATATTATTATGAAATGTTATTATTAGAATGTAGTGTTATCCCTGCAGTGAGCTAATAATCTGTCTAATCTCTGAAAACAGATTTTAACAGTAAATTGAGAGTGAATGATCAATTCAAGAGGCTTGAAGTGGCTCGAAGTGGACAAAGAGGCATTTTTCTCTAACAAGATGTATTGCAAATTATTATCTTTAATTTATTCATGCAAAGTTTCTTAAAAGAACAGTACCCATCTATGGGCATATATCCTTAGAAAAGGGATTATAATTTTAATCAGGTTTTATGTTAAATATAGTTGAAACCAGACGTTTACATACAACACAGGTGTCAAACACAAGGCCCGCGGGCCGGATTATCCGGCCCGGTACATTTTTCAGAGTTCAGCCGCCGCAGCGCTTACTAAGTGAGAAGCCGCGAAGTGTCCGCCGCAGCGCTTACTTCGTAAGCACTGTGGCGGTCATTTCGCGGCTCTCACTTGATAATCCTTACTGAGTGGGAGCCGCAAAATGACTGCTGCAGCGCTTACTACGCTGCTGCTATAGCCCCTCCTCCTTTGCGTGGCGCCGTCTTCTGCAGCGCGCACGGTACCTGGTGGTCTGAACTCCTGTCTCCGCACCGTACCGCCTCCCTCCCGTCTCTGTGGCCAGGACCTGAGTCTCGCTGCCGGACCCGGAGAACAGAGGCAATCAGGTGAGCCAGGCCAGAAGCCATTCCCCCCTGCTCTCTGATGTTAAGTGCAGTCTTTCCCTCACACTACCTGCCGACTGCCAAGCTCTGGGAAGGCGCTGACACCACAGCCTATGAAAAATAATTAGTTCTTTTTTTGTTTTTATAATTATTGTTGTCAAATGTACTGGATGTTTAGTGGCCACAGTGCCACTAGTTGTGGTCAGCACTGCTGACATATCATTAATTGGCTGTTATTAACCCCTTCACGACCTTGGACGTATGAATATGTCCAGGTGGTTTGGGAGTCAACGCACCTGGACGTATGCATACGTCCTGAGGATCGCGCGAACTGTTAAGCAGAGTTTGCGCGATCGACGCGGTATGTCAGCTGTATAGTACAGCTGACATGCCGCAACAGTGGCCCCGACTGGAGATCACTCCTGGGGGGCAATTAACCCCTTAGTTCTCGCGAGAACTTAGTAAGACACAGAAGGAGTGATCTCCTCCTGCGTCTGTCAGTGACAGCAGCCGCACAATCGTGCAGCTCCTGCCTTGTGACAGACTGCCCGGAAGGTAAAGTTTGCCTTCCGGGCTTTCTGTGACGTCACCATGCATTCTGAGTGTCAGTTGCCATAGAGAGCAATACACAGCAGAAAGCTGTGTATTGATTTCTGTTATAAAAATTATTTTCCCTCTGGAAACTAAAAAAAAAGGTGAAAAAGTAGAAAAAAAAAAAAAAGGTGATCAGTAAAACACAAACACGAAAAATAAAATAAAAACACGTACATCGCCCTTTTCCCCTTTACAAATGCCAATTGCCCCAAAAAAAGATCGAAAGTAAAGTACCTATATTTGGTATTGCCACGTGTGTAACGACCTGCCCTATACATCTGTCACGTTAATGAACCCGCATGGTGAACGCCGTAAAAAACTCTAACTGTTAAAGAGACATTTCATTTATACAGTTTTAAAATTATGTCGGCCCTTTAAGGTCCACCATGAGGCTGATGTGGCCCCCGGTGAAAACGAGTTTGACACCCCTGACATACACTATATAAAAAGACACATATGCATGTTTTTTCTCATTATCTGAAATGAAATCAGAATAAACCTTAAAGGGGTTGTCTCGCTACAATGATTGGGTTTTAATTAAAAGATCTCTAAAAAACAAGCAGCTTTGCAATATATGTTCATTACAAATGTCCTACTGATTTTAAGTTATCCCTGGTAGTAGGAGTGCATACGCTCCTCAAATCACTATAGCAGCCAACCTGTTGATTTTTATCTCACTGGCTGCCAGTCCTGGTGACTCATCAGCTTCTCAATACAGTGTCGGAGCACAGAGCCCCTCCCCCACAGTATGCTTGTGTAGGGAAGGGAGAGGGCTCTGGCTTCTGTGTCGCTGTGCTGCCGGGATTCACCCTGTGTGTGCCTGCTCCCTCCTGCTCTCGCCACCGATTGAGGAGAGCAGAGGTGAGGCTGATCTGTGGTCAGTAGAATGTGACAGCAGTGAAGTGTGTTTCTATAATCACCATGTGTCTGTGGAGCTCTGACTATAATAGAACAGATCAGGGGGGCATGTGAAAGGTTAATATCCCTCCCTGCTCTGCTGTATTAGTGACACATCATAATTATAGTAACACACTTCACAGCTGCCCTGTGTCTGTTCTGATGGGAGGACAGGGTTTGTGTTTGTTGTTGCTTGAGATGTCCATGGAGATTTGTATGCAAAACAGGGAGTATAGGAACCTTTACATCCCCCCCCCTGCTCTGCTATTAGCATACACAGCTTCACAGACCTCTGGCTCCATAGCCGCTCATAGATCAGCCCTCTCCCTGCTGTCTCCTGACTCTGTGGAGAGGAGCAGCAAGAGCTCGGCCACAGCACAGTGCAGCTGATCCAGCAGTGAGCAGCCGCCAGCAGACCTAGGCATGCACACACAGGGTTAACCCTGGCAGCAAACCCCCTCGCCTCTCCCTCTCCCCCCACTCCCCCGCTGTATAGAAGTTACTGCAGTCAGAGGAGGAGAGCTGTCTGTGTGCTGAGGGGAGGGGGGAAGAGAAGAGGCAGACAAGAAGCACGCCCCTGAATTAAAAAATCCTATGCTGCCAGACACACTGAGGTAGGCTGAAAGCCTGTAGTGAGACAACTCCTTTAACCCTTTTTAGGTCAATTAGTATTACCAAAATTAGTTGTATTTGCCAAATGCCAAAATAATGAGAGAGAGACTTTTTAAGGCAGTTTATTACTTTCTGCAAAGTCAAAAGTTTACATACATTTCATTAGTATTTGGTATCATTGCCCTTAAACTGTATGACTTGGGTCAAACATTTTGGATATTCTTCCACAAGCTTCTTAGGCCTCGTTCACACGGCTTATTTGGGCACGGATTGGCGCCGTACTCCGCGCTGGATTTGCGCTTCAGTACGGCGCCAATCCGTCTGAGTCATTACGGTAATCCATTGCTCTCATAGAGAACAGTGGATTCCGTCGCTCCTCCCCGCGCGGCGAATCCGCCGTGGGGGGAGAAAGTGACATGCACATTATTTACGGTGCGGACGCGCCGTAAACAATGCATTGTCTATGGGGCCGGGAGCGGCGCCCCCGCCGCGCTCCGGCCCCGCCCCCGCCCCACCCCTTATTCACGGCAGATTTGTGAGCTCAATACGGCTCACAAATCCGTCGGGAATAAGCCGTGTGAACACGGCCTTACAATTGTTGGTTGGAATTTTGTCCCATTCCTCCTGACAGAACTGGTGTAACTGAGCCATGTTTGTAGGTCGACGTGCTCGCACTTGCCTTTTCAGCTTTGCCAATAAAATTTCAATAGGATTGAGATCAGGGCTTTGCGATGGCCACTCCAAAACATTGAGTTGGTTATCTTTAAGCCACTTTGTAACCAGTTTTGCAGAATTTTTGGGTCATAGTCCTTGTCGAAGACCCAATTCCACCCAAGCTTTAACTTCCTGGCTGATGTCTTGAGATGTTGTTTCAGTATTGTCACATAATCTTCTTTCCTCATGATGCCATCTATTTTGCGAAGTGCACAAGTCCCTCCTGCAGCAAAACAACCCCACAAAATGATGCTGCCACCCCCATAGCAGCATCATGGCCAAACAGTCCAATTTTAGTTTAGTCAGACCACAGGACATGTCATCAAAAATGTAGGTCTTTGTTCCTGTGTGCATTTGCAAACATTAATCTGGCTTTTATATGTTTCTTTTGAGGTATTAGCTTTTTCTTGGCAGAGTGGCTTTTCAGCCCATGTCGACACAGTACTCGTTTCGCTGTGGATAATGACACAATCTTACCAGCTTCCGCCAGCATCTTCATAAGGTCTTTTGCTTTTGTTCTTGGGCTGATATGTACATGTCGGACCAAAGCACGTTAATTTCTGAGACACAGAACCCATCTACTTGAGCGGTATGATGGCTGGACATTCCCGTCTTGTTTGTACTTGCGTATAAGTGTTTGTACAGATGAACCATTCACTTTCCGGTATCTGGAAATTGCACCAAAGGATGATCCAGACTTGTGCAAGTCCACAATTATCTTCCTGATATTTTGGCTGATTTATTTAGACTTTCCCATGATGTTACACACAGAAGCAGCGTGTTTCTGGTGTGCGTTAAAAAATACATCTCTAGTTGTGTCTCTAACTCAGATGTTGCCAATAAACCTCAGAAGCTTCCAAAGACATGACATCATCATATGGGCTGTCCCAAATTGTTTAAAGGCATAGTAATCCTAGCGTATGAAAGGTTTTGACTTTGCAGAAAGTAATAAAAAATGCCTTAAAAATTTGCTCTCATTATTCTGCCATTTGGCAAATATAAAGAATTTTGGTAATCCTAATAGACCTAAAATGGGTAAAGTTTATTCTGATTTCATGTCAGATACTGAGAAAAAACATGGATATGTGTCTTTTTATATAGTGTATGTAAACTTCTGGTTTCATCTGTATATCTTTTTTTTTTTTTTTAATTGTGAAATCTAGCAGTTTTAACATCAATAAGCCAAATAAATTTGGTGTGCCCTCAAAATAACTCATCAGACAGCTGAGTTAATGCTGGCAACAAAAGTGAGTACACTCCTAAGTGAAAATGTACAAATTGTGCCCAAAGTATCAATATTTTGTGTGGTCACCTTTATTTTCCAGCACTGCCTTAACTCTTTTGGGCATGCAGTTCACTAGAGCTTCACAGATTGCAGCCACTGGAATCCTTTTTCCCTTCTACATGACGACATCATGGAGCTGGTGGATGTTAGAGACCTTGCACTCCTTCACCTTCCATTTGAGGATATCCCACAGATGCTCAATAGGGTTTAGGTCTGGAGACATGCTTGGCCAGTCCCTCATTTTCTTTAGCAAGGCAGTGGTCATCATGGAGGAGTGTTTGGGATAATGGAGGTGTGTTGGAATAATGACATGCAGCACAGTTTCTGAAGGGAGAGCATCATGCACTGCTTCAGTATGTCACAGTACATGTTGGCATTCATGGTTCCCTCAATGAACTGTAGCTCCCCACAGCCGACAGCACTCATGCAGCCCCAAACCATGACACTCCCACCACCAATGTGTCCATTTTTACTTAGGGGTGTACTCACTTTTGTTGTCAGCGGTTTAGACATTGATGACTGTGAGTTATTTTGAGGCCACACTAAATTTACACTGGTATACAATCTGTATTCTGACTACTTTACATTAAAGTAACATATCTTCAGTGCTGCCCCATGAAAAGATTATATAATTAAATATTTACAAAAATGTGAGGGGTTTCCTAACGTTTGTGAGATGCTGTGGGCCACATGTATGAAAACTGTCTAGGTCTAAAACTCACTTTGGTTGCTATGGGCAACAAAGTGAGTTTTAGACCTAGACAGATTTCATACATGCTGCCCTATATGTTTAGATAACAGGATCCACCATTAATGATAGGTGGTGGTCACAGCTCCACATATATATATATATATATATATATATATATATATATATATATATATATATATATATATATATATATGTGTATATATATTTATATGTATATATTTATGTGTATGTGTGTGTACATATGAACATTTACAGTTTCAATATATTTAATGTTTCTTTTCTCTCTAGATATGCCCTGTGTACAATATAATCCCACTCCATCTGGTTCTACATATGTTACCCAGATTTATGGTCACTCTTCCGAATTCAATGTAGACATGACAAGCACTTCAACTACAAAATGTGATGTGGAATTAAGCATCAATGAGATTACAGCCGCAGCGACAACAGCTTTGCCAAGTTTTAGCACTTTTATGGAGGGGTATTCAGGAAGCTATGAACTTAAGCCCTCCTGTCTCTACCAAATGCAAACATCTGGGCAGAGGCCACTGATAAAAATGGAAACCTCCTACTTGGCCAGCTATCAAAGTTCAGTTCCTCAGCAGATACAAGATGCCATCCCTAGCACTTCGATGTATTTCAAATCACCACCTCCATCAATTTCATCTACATCTGGATTTTCAACCATCCAGTCACCACAATGGGAAGAAATTCACACCTTGTCAGGTACCCATTCATGTGTGACTCCCAGGCATTTGATGGATTCCTCGCATAAAACTGTTTCTCCATGTTTTCCAGTTTTTAATTTTAAAAATTCTCCCCCACATACACCATTGGCTAACCCCTCAGTGTGCTATAATTCTTCTCATAACATGCTGGTACGTTCTCAAAGCGATCCAACACAAATATCAGTGGACTCCCTATCATTCAATCTACCAATAGCAAAAGTATCGAATCTTGCATTTGGCCCGCCTTCAACTGGTCAAGTAGTTAACATGGTAGGCGAGGAAAGTATTCCATCACCATTCAGTAGAAGCTCTTCATCTGGGGAAGGAACCTGTGCAGTATGTGGAGATAATGCTGCATGTCAACACTATGGTGTTAGAACTTGTGAGGGATGTAAAGGCTTCTTTAAGGTAAGATAATATGCATGTAATTTTATACATGTGTTTATACAGAGTGTGTCAATACCATAGAAGGTGTTTATATTGAAGTATTTTTTGTGAAATTATCCCTTTAGTCAATACACACATTTGGTATCTATTTAAAAGGATTCTTTATTTTCATTTACCCTATTATAAAATTCTAAGTTCATTGAGAGGGGTTGCCTGTTAAACGGTCCTCATCTTTTGGGCAGAGTGCAGAACAATTACAAACAGCATCTCTTGCTCTGTGGGTCTGCTCCTGTCCTGAATTCATCAGACAACCTATAGATTTTCATGGGCACTGTGTAATGCCTAATTTCCTCTGTTGTTGGCATTGCAGATAAACTGAACACTTACTGCTAAATTTTCTTACAAAGTACAGTTTTCTGCCAGGGGCTAATAGTGGTAGATTCTTTGTAAACAACTTATTGGCAAAGGACTCTTCTAACAAGTAGGGTTTTTAATAAAATAGAAAAAACTACAGGTACTAAATGTACCTAAGAGTTCTACACTAATAGTTAATTAGTTAGTGTCAGAGAATTTAGTTTATAGTATTTACCATATTACAATTTGTTAAATAAACTGACCTGAAGGAAAATGCAGAGGATTTAAATGGGGCTATCCCGCATCACTCCTGCCAGAGCTGATATTGTGAATTTCTGCCTGGACTGCCCATTCAAGTGAAAGGCAGTCAGGTTACATACGGATATTCTTGTGGAATTCAGAATGAATTCCTTGTCATATATTTGTGTGAACTTACCCTAAAATGTTGTAAGAAATTTTGCTTTTACAGGCTGTAACTTTATCTAATTGCATAGCTTTGTCATGGTTCTCAGGATCTCTACTTAAAGTTATGTGGATAAAAATCATGCATACACAGATGCACTAGTGTGTACAGTGTATCAGAGCTCTGTTTTCTAGTGGAACACTTAAGTATCCATTACATGAACAAAACAGATTTTTATTCCCTAGGACTAAACTATAAAATATCCTACTGAATAAGTGCAAACAGAAATTTTGAAAGACATGAGGAATTGATACTGAAAGTATATTAAAAAAGTGTATCACTTTAAATTCTACGAAAAAAAGTACTCTGTTAAGTACTCTGTTAACTGTTATAGTTAACCCCTTAGTAAACCAAGACGTACTGGTAAATCCTGGCAGCGCTGAGGGAGTATAGAATGCCCTTACTTGCTGAGTTGTGCCACACATGGCTGGTGCTGACATTAGGTACAACTGGCACCCGACACTAGCAGCGTGGATCAGTTATAACGTATATTCTGGCCATTTAACGATTTAAAGTGCAAATATTGCGTCTAAATGATTAGCATATAGGGCTACTGTACATTGCACCTAGCAGCCCTCACTGCGACATGATTATGGTGTGCCATTCAGTAGCAAGGGCAGCCAGAGTCTTATTACCCTAAAGGGGTTGTCTCACTACAAAGAATAGCTTTCAAAATGTAAGGAACACTAAGGGCGACATGTATGATCGGAGTCTGCACCTGTTTTTAGGCGTATACTGCGCCTCACAGTGCCGGCTCCGCTGTCGGACGCAGTAATGCGCTGTTAGGTGCAACCTTCGCCATTTTTTACTACGCCTAACATAAAGGGGCGTGCAGTGGGCGTTCTGGGGCGGAACGCAGCAAATTTGAAAAATCCGAGGCATGCATGATTGCGAGTCGGCAAAGTGAGGCGCATTCCAGCGCTTTACAGCTCCGACAGGCAGACCTAGTTTAATGTGGTCTATCTGAGCGGAGAAGTCGAAGTGGAGCGCGGTATTCTTGTAATGTGCTATAGTTCTACACTTACAGCAGTACACTACTAAAATAAATGATTTGTCAAGAAGAATAAATAATTAAGCAAGAAATCCTGCTTGAAGAACAACAGGTCCCAGCAAGACCTGTGCTGTGCTGGCTTTTGTTGTATATACTGAATTGCATTAAAGTTCAAAGCAGCCCAAATATATCTAAAATTGTTGTTATGGAAAATGTTTAATAAAACATCTGGACAACATCATCAGTGGCTTATTTGATGTTAAATTAGTGTAATTTTCACGGACTTTGGAATACATTTGATAGTGGAGAATTTTTCGTAGGAGATAATATATATATTGGCATTAATTTTATTGGATAAAATTTACTAATACATTGATTTCATTGTTAGAGCACTTGGATATGTCTGTTTATTAAGTACTTCATTTAAAAGACAAATCCATTTTATTCTTGTAGTGGTGTAAGGCTCTGTTCCCCAGGATTCTTTCAGGGAGAATTTGTGGACGCAAATCCATCCAGAATTACATTGCAAATAGGTGCCACACTTTGTGACACGTATTTGCAATGTAATTCAGGACGGATTTCGCGTCGGAAATACATTCCCCATTATTTACTATTATTTCCCCATTTTATTCAATAACATTAATGCCAATATACATATTATTTCCTACAAAAAAAATTCTCCACTATAAAATGTATTCCAAAGTCCGTGAAAATTACACTAATTTAACATCAAATAAGCCACTGATGATGTTGTCCAGATGTTTTATTAAACATTTTGCATACCAACAATTTAAGATGTATTTGGGCTGTTTTCAACTTTAATGCAATTCAGTATATACAACAAAAGGCAGCACAGCACAGGTCTTGCTGGGACCTGTGGTCCTCCAAGCAGGATTTCTATGTTCCCAGGGCTTAGTTCTGGACGTATTTACATCTGTAAATACATCACCAACTCAGCCTAAAATAAGGAACAAGTAGCTTAGAATGGCTATCAATGGGAAATCTGGACGTATTTACGGACGTATTTACGGTCGTAAATACGATCGGATTTCCCATTGGTAGCCATTCTAAGCTAAATGTTCATTAATTTAGCAAAACCTTGGCAATTAGAATAACACAGTCTCGGCACTGCTGCTCCGCACTATTCCTCCATAATCAGTGACCCACGTGAACCTTGTTATTTATGAATGACTCTGTGGTGCTCAGTGAACAAACAGATAGACATCAATCACTCGAACTAGGATAAAGAATGGAATTCACGGCACTCACCACGTCCTTAGGCCTAGAGGAAGCGTGTGTGAACGTGAAACGGCCGTCGCCTGCTAATACTGTGTACCCAGGTTTGTCCTCCACATGGATTATTCCCGCAATAAAGAAGGATTTTAAGGATGGTGAGTGCCGTGAATTCCTTCTTTATCCTATTCTTAAAGGCTGATTTGGGGAGTTTTACGGGGGTAAATAAGTCTGAAAAAAGTCGACTAAGCCCTGGGAACATAGAAACCCTGCTTGGGACCCCGGTCCCAGCAAGCCCTGTGCGGTGCGGCTTTGCTGTACATACAAATAGAATAAAAGGGTAAAAGAAGAATAAATTTACATCTTCATTTTTTCTTTAAAAATAGACCAAAATTAACATCTTAAACTCCATTGGTTATTTAAGAAAAATTAATTATTATTATTATTATTTATTTTAAAGCCCCATTTTCCCGGGGCCCCGTTTTACATTGAGGGGGTTACATAATTACTTAATTTAAAAAACGGAACAGTGATAAGGGATAATGACAATGCACGACGGGGGGAGAGAGGACCCTACCCCGCGAGGGTTTTAAATCTACAAAGGGGGGGAAAGGACAGGAGGTGGGGCGGGACAGCTGTGGGGGAAGTAGTGACAAGTTTATGAAGGTTATAGGCAACCCTGAAAAAATGGGTTTTAAATTTTGTTTTTTAAGCTGGTGAAATGGAGGGAGTCTGATGTGTTGGGGCGTGATTCCAGGTGTGGGTGAAGCACGGGAGAAGTTTTGGGAGAGGGTTATTGAGGGTGAAAAGGGGAGAGCAGAGGAGAAGGTCTGTGGAGCGGAGAGTGCGTGGGGGGGAGTTTTTTGGAAATTAGGGAGAGATGTATGGAGGGGAAGTCAGGGGAGAGCCTTGTAGGTCATGGTTAGTATTGAAATGAATTCGCTGGGCAAGGGGAAGCCAGTGAAGGGATTGGCAAGGGGGAGGCAGGGAGTAGGAGGACAGAGGTGGATAAGACGGGCAGCAGAGTTAAGGATGGTTTGGGGGGAGCGAGGGTGAGCTGGGAGGCCACTGGAAGGATGTTGCAGTAGTCTGGCGGGAGAGAAAGGGGTGGACCAGCTTTTTTTTGTGTGCCCAACCGGGGAAATGAGGGGATGCGAGAATTTTTTTTCAGGGGAGGGGAGGCAGAGGTGAGGGTTTGGGATGTGGGTTGAAAGATAAAGCAGAGCTAGGATTCCCCAAGACAGGGACTTGGGGGGACCGGTAAAAGTGTAGACCGTTGACTGTAATAGAAGATCAGGGGGGGGTAGGTTGGAGGTGGAAAGATGATGAGTTTGTTTTCCAAAATTAGTTTTTAGGAGACGTGATGGAAGAAGGGGGAAAAATGGAGAACAACAGTAGGGACCCGGGAGAAGTAAAAAGGACATCTGGGCAGAATGTAATTTTGGAATCTAGCTAAAGGGGGTAATAAACCCCTTTGGGAGGCTATGGCTGACCGGAAAGGGGGTGTAGATAAGAAAGTAGTGGCCCCAGACTGCCCCTTGGGGGCCCAAACACAGAGGGGCCCGGGGGGGGGGGGAGCAAGAATGAGAGAGCTAAAAGTCCGATCATGAGGTACGAGGAGACCGGGAAAGGCCCAAAGCCCGTGGCCGAGGGGGAGGGGATTTGTAGCGGGGGAATGGTCGACAGGTCAAAGGCAGAGGACAGGCCCAAAGGAGGAGCCAGAGTAGTGGATGAGGCTTACAGTTACTGATCTTTATGATTTGGTTAGGGCATTTCGGTAGTTGTGGGGTCGAAAAAAAAGATTGTATGGGTCAAGAAGAGAGTTGGAGGAGAGGTGGGAGGACAGTTAAGAAGACGTGTCTCGGGGTTTTGGGGCAAAATGAGCAGTGAGATGGGGCGATAGTTGGACAGAGAAGAGGGGTCAAGGGTTGTTTTTTTTAGGATTGGAGTGATAGTAGCAGTTTAAAAGGGAGAAGGGAAAATGCCAAAAGGTTATTGATAGTTGAAGAGAGGGGTGGTGTGGGGTGATAGAAGCATGAGGTCGGGGTGAGGGGGATGGCAATGGGTCAAATACAGGTGTGAGGTTGGATTTTGGACAGTAAGGAGGAAGCTTGTTTATAGTGGGGGGGGAAGCAAATTAAGGGGGGAAAAGCAGGTTGCAAGGGGAAGGGGGGGGTGGTGGGTATGTGGGTGAACTTTCTTGATGAGGGTTTTAATTCATCCCTTTTTTAAGACCTTTTCTAGCTATTATTTTTTCTTGGGAGATTTATAATTTTTCTTTCTTTTTAAATGATTAACTTTTTCTTTTACATTGCAATCGGTTTTATTTAACTTTTGATTTTCCTTTATCATTCTTACACATTCATTTATTTGAAAGACAAAATCTTTTTTTCTATTCACAACATGTTTAATGATTTTTCGCTATTTCCCCCCTTCTCGAATCGTAATACTTTTTTGGGGCCCTTCTTCTGTGCCTAAGTTTCGCTGGCCCCACAATGGCGAAGCAGGGAACTTTACCCGCTGTTAGTGCACTCGGGGCCCCACTAAAATTTTGGGGCAGCTTTCACTAAAAAATCGTGTGAAAACGGGCGTAGAGCGCCCATTTTCCACCCGTGCCCTTAAGAAGATGTTTCCTAAAAAATTGCGGGTTGTTCATCTTTTTTTTTTTAAGGAGCTACAAGTGATTTTCACCTTGGAGGGGCCCCAGGTTTCCCCGTGACGACCTGGTATCTTTATCCCCTGCTGTTTGTTCTATCTGATAGCAGGTAGTGATGTCATCACACAGGTCCTGGCCATCAGTGTGAAAGCTTGTTTGTTATCTGATATTTCAAACAAAAGACTAATTACTCTACTGTTTACATTAGCTCAGAAGCTTCTCTGGACCTCAGAGAAGGTAATTTAGCTGATCTAGACTGATAAATAGAGAAGTCTGAGTACACAGAGCTCATATGCTAATTTAAGACAGCTTGACCAGGAAGTGACAGAGCAAAGCAGCATTATTTCATTCATGCATCCTATGAAACTTTGAGATGAGATAACCCCTTTAAGGACCACAACAGGTCTTTTGTCGGTGGAGTAAAAAAGGCCTGGCATCACTTTCCTGTGCTGGGTGAAGCGGGGCTTAGGTACTTGATGACAGCCAGGACCCTGCTCTTATAGCAAAGAGTGGTCATACTTCAAATCTGAGCTGTTTAACCCCTTAGATACCACAGTGAATAATGCTCATTGTATCTTAAGTGAGTTTAGAGGGAGAGAGCTCCCTCTCTCACCCCATTGGCACCCCTGTGATGTGTTTCGAGGGAGCCAATGTTTTTTTTAGAGTAGCCAGGATCCTAATAGAGACTTCCAGGTCTGACTTCTGTCTATAGCTTTTATGCCTTCCTAGAGGTCCAGTAGGATGCCTGGCAGTTTTACACTGGAAGTGTATTATATAAGCAATCAAATGATTGCATGTTTAACCCCTTACTGTCACAGGATGTAACAATACGTCTTCCTGCCGGTAAATTTCTATGTAGCCGGATTACTCAGTAATCCGGCTACATAGGAGGCAGCCACAGCGTCTTAATGAATGAGAAACGGTGCCATTGTATTAACATGGTGGCTGAAAGTCTTGTGAAGCCTCTGATTGTTACCATGTCTGCCGTTCTATCACTTCCTGCTCCAGGCAGGAAGTGATAGAACCGACATCTTTGTACATCCTTCTGCATTGTTTATACAATGCAAAAGGGTGTTCAGGCGATTGCACCACCACCATTTGACATTGCCGTAATCATATCAACCTACAAAATACAGATCACATATCATTTATACCAAAAAGTGAATGCCGTAAAAACGAAACTCCCTGCATACATGGCGCAAGTACTTTTTTTAATCACATTTCACGCTAGTTAGAATTTTTTGCAGTTTCCCAACATTAGGGTATGTTCACATGGCGTGTGGGATCTGTTTTTGGGTCCATTTATAGATGCGTGTTTGGATCTGTGTTTCGGACCATAAACGGACCCAAACATGCATCTAACAATGTGCAGTGTATTTTACATTGCTTTTAATGTAAAACACGCATCGGCTTTCAGGCGAATGATCGCTGATGCATGTTTTACATGCTTCTTTGTGATAGGTCTTTTGGATCCGTTCAAAGAATTGACAAGTCAATTATTGATCCGTTTGACGCAGCAGGCGCCCTATTTAAAACTATAGGGTGCATTTCTACTGCAGCAGAAACGCATCCAAACAAGCACCAAACATGTTGGATATGTTTTGGATGCGATTTATGAAGCGCTTTCGAATGCGTTTTTCAAATCCAAAAATGGATCCAACACACCGTGTGAACATACCCTTAGAAAGGATGTGTGGTCCCGTAAAATAAAAGCCCTCACATGCCTATGTAGAAGGAAAAATAAAAAAAGAAGACTCTTAGAAGGTGGGAATGAAAAAAACAAAGAGCCATATTATTATTAATGGCTGCCAGGAAAAACGTTTAAGAAATATAGACATAAAAAATAATATCAAAGGTAAGATAAAAAAATAAATTCCTATTTTTCCCTAACAAAAATCCCTTTCTATGGAATAAATAAATAAAACCTATACATATTTGGTAATGCTGCAGCTGTAATCGCTCAAACTATAAAATTATCATGTTATTTATCGCTCATGGTGAACAGCATAAAAAATAAATAAAATGTATGCCAAAATTGGAATTTTTTACTAATTTTCTTCCCGAAATGTTCCCCAAAACGGTATCCATATAAACTAAAAAATCATCCTGTAAAAGACAAGCCCTCATACAGATCTGTCAACAGAGAAATAAAAATAAGTCTTGGAATACAGAGACATACAAACAAAAAGTATTGTGCAAAAGTGAAAAAAACCCAAAAAACTATATAATTATGGTATTGCCGTATTTGTACTGAACCATAGAATAAAGATCAACAAAACACATGGAAATCTCCAAAGGAGCATTTTATGCTATCTACAATATATGAAAATACTTTGAGATTCTTGGTCCGCATGTTTTTGGCCAAAAAATGCTCAAGCCACCCCCGGCTTACAACGGAGATCTCAGTTGGGTGGTCTACTCTATTTTTATCTCTCACCTGGGTCAACATTCAGACCTCTCACTGTGCCAAACAGCCTCCAAAATGCAGAGAGAAAAATAAAAAAAGCACCAACCTTTCAAAGCATAGTGCATTGATATAAACAGCCTGTGGAGTGTGGGCGGTGTGCAGGAAACCAAAATGGAGGTATCTACTTCTCCTTATATAGTTTAAAAGCAAATATGTGCCAAATACAACATATAGTTCTGCACAGAAAAACATTTCTGATAAAAAACACTGCGAACCTGGGTGCCACTGGCATGGCTGCGGCACATATACATATGCACACAGTCCAATACCAGTGGCACACCACTGCAAAAAAGGGCAAAAAAAACACATGGAAATCTCCAAAGGAGCATTTTATGCTATCTACAATATATGAAAAAACGTTGAGATTCTTGGTCCGCATGTTTTTGGCCAAAAAATGCTCAAGCCACCCCCGACTTACAATGGGATCTCAGTTGGTGGTCCTACTCTATATTATCTCTCACCTGGGTCAACTTCAGACCTCTCACTGTGCCAAAACGGCCTCCAAAATGCAGAGAGAAAAATAAAAAAAAGCACCAACCTTTCAAAGCATAGTGCATTGATATAACAGCCTGTGGAGGGGGCGGGTGCAGGAAACCAAAATGAGTATCTATTCTCCTTTTATGTTTAAAAG